>JACRUU010000001.1:15559371-15589371 GCA_030449085.1 Kryptopterus vitreolus | reverse complement strand
CTGTGGGAACGGCTCGGACACTTCGGAGGGGGCGGGCGGGAGGGGGAAGAAAAAGAGAGGCGCTTTTCATACTGTGTATTGTGTGCAAAGCGAGCTCAAGCGCCACTGAATGGGAATGATTCCGTTTGTCCGCAGACTGAATATGGGCCGGCAAATCTAATCACGCCGATGAAGGAAGGAAGATGTGAGGCAAATGAAATGCGAGAGAAAGAGCCACGAAGGACGGGGATGTTTTTTGTGGGGGTGGGGGGGTTGGAAGGAAAGCGCATGGGGAGAAGGAGGAAGATGAAGAGCGCACCTTGGCGCGTCCCCGGATGATTTGAAAGCCTGAGGAACAAAGAGTCGCTCTCGATGGCCTCGATCTCCTTTATCCTCCTCACTCTGCTCGGCGAGAGAGACCTCTTCTGGAAAAGTGGGGGATAAAAAAAAAAGAAAACAGAGAATGGCATGAGGGTAAAGGGGAGGTCACGAGGGACAATTCGATAAATGTCAACTGGTTGCATTTTTTTGTACACACACACACACAAAAAAAAATATATATATATCATATATGATGTGTGTGTATGTCTGTATGTATGTATTATATATGTAGTATCATTATTTATTATTATCTCTATATATCTATATATATCATATCCTATATATCTATCTATGTGTGTGTGTTGTTGGGGTGTGGTGTGCCTGGGTGTGTGTGTGGTCTGTGTGTGCATGTATGTACCTGCATGTATCTCATGTCTATAATCTCTCTTATACCACTCATCTCTCATCTCCTATCTAGATACATACTCTATCTCTCAGTCTCTCCCCCCCCCCCCCCCTATCTCCCGACCCCCCCCCCACACAATACCTCTATAACTCTCTAATCTCACTCCTCAAACCTCTCTCGGATCTATCTCCTTGTGTCTCCTTAAGTGGCGTGTGTATATCTAGATATCTCCTACATGTGAACGGTGGGGGGTAAAAAAACGTAAGTTAGGGTATCATGAGATTACTCTCGTATGTATCTCTATCATCTATAAGTCTATACATCTAATATAAATACTATCTATCTCTCTCTCGTCTCCTCTCTCCCCCCCACAAGGTCGCCTCGTATCCGGTTCTCAGGGGGAATGTCTATCACTATACTCCCCATCACCGGAAATCTCAAAATCTATCCACACCAACCACCCGACACACAGACACACTGCCAGGTTATATGTATATATACCTGATCTACACCTTCTCCATCCATCCGTCCATAGGACAGAAGTATGTAGCTGTGCTTTTCCATTGCTCCGGGCTACAAATCTCTACCTACTTTCATCCCGTCGCCGATTGAAATGATGTAAAGAAGCACAAATATACTCAGCGTGATCTCCCTCGCTACACACTGTTCCTTTCACGCGTGTACATCCTCGCCGGCATGTTAATGAGACGAATTAATTCCACACATTAACTACGACTGTCACAACACATCTTCCTGCTCTGCTGTTTAAATGAATAAATGAATATTTGCGCTGGCTTTTTTTTTTCCCCCCTCTTTTTCTTTTTTTTTTTTTTTTTTTTTTTCTTTTTTTTTATTTTTTTTTTTACACCAAATGCTCAGGGGGGCCCCAGGCGGCATGTTGGCGATGTAATGGAACCCGGGCTGTCATAACGGACGCCCTCTCTGCAACACTCTTATAATCCGACTAGCAACACACATTTCCATTCGGTACTGATGATTGATGAGTGTTCAGGACGAACAATAAAATATATATATATATATATATATATGTAAAAAAAAAAGAACACACACATTAGCACTGTCACATTCCTTTTACAGGTGCATTGAAGTGAAATTTGCGGATGTTGACGAGGTGGAATAAGTAATCCGGTTAAAAATTTGCTAGTGCGCTACTGACAGCAGATTTTTCCGAAAATGGCACTACACAGTGATTCCGCGTAAACAAGGGAAGATGAAACGGGTTTCTTTGGAATAGAGTTGGGCAACGGCATTTTTCATCATTTCGTCTTTATTATTTTTGTTGTCCCTGATATTTTGAAGATTTTCTTTTGCACACAACCCGACAGTTAATCTCAACTATTGATATGATGTAACGTACACTATATATATATATATATATATATATATATATATATATATATATATATATACATACATACGTACATATACAAACACCAACCACACCACACTAAACCACAATAACTATAAAGCGGTGCATGCAACTACATGGGCATAAATATATGATCACCCTGACCATAAGATGGGTATGAATGTGCTTTGTAAACATCTCTCTCGTACCACATTACTATTACTATTATAATAAACTCGCGTTAGTGAAATCTGCTGATGATAAGGTAAAGAGGCCTTGGAAGAGTTCAGCATTTCAAATTATTACAAAGGTGTTAAAACAGTGATGAGTTCAGAGCTCAGGGCTACTTTCAAGATCTTCCAAAAAAATATCTGACTTGTTCAAGTAACAGGAAAATTATACACATTATTATTATTATTTTATTATTATATTATTATTTATATATACAATTACGTGCCTCTAACTTGAACCCACATACGGCTGGAAAAAGTCAGGTGTCCCAATACTTTTATCCATATAACGTATAGTCATTAAGACGTTCTTATGCTGCTGCTTGTAAAGTCTTTGGGATAAACTTGAATTGATTCATTACTACAAGAAAAACAACAACGTAAGAACTCAATCGTTTCCAGTTTGAAGAAAGAAAAAACGGATTTTTAAAAATGTGGCATATAAACCATACAAATGCTTTTTTTTGTATAATTCTAAATGTGAACAGTCGTAACTGTACAAGCTTACTTTCAATTTGTGCTCCTGTTTTTTTTTTTTACACATTTACGGCATTTGGCAGACGCCCTTTATCCAGAGCGACTTACAACTGAGCAATTGAGGGTTTAAGGGCCTTGCTCAAGGGCCCACTAATGGTAGCTTGATGATGGTGGGATTTGAACCTGCGATCTTCCTGGTCCACAGTCCCAATGCCTTAACCACTGAGCTACCACCTCCCTACACGACTTGGGTAATAACTTGCAATGATCTGCGATAGGTCAGCGGCTGAAGGAGAAAAAAGAAAGAAAAGAAAAAGAAAAGAAAAGAAAAGGAGGGAAAAAAGCTCATAATAAACGAATAAAAGGAATAAATAAATATTCCATATGTGTTACTTAAGAACTCTCGCTTAAGTAATTATTACGAACACATTAAAAGAACATCATTTGTTAAATACATGTCCAAGTAATTATAAAAAAAAGAAAAAGGCTAACATATTCGATTGAAGCAACTTTACATAACCAAAAAAATAAATAAACAAACAAACAAACAAACAAATCCAAAAATCTTCTCAATAATGATTCCTAAAACTTGGTTCCTAAATTGCATTATCCTCTAAATAATAAGTGGTGTTCAGAAAACACACACACAAATACAGAAAGACTTTGTGTTGTATTTAAATATATACACACACACCACACACACACACACACACACACACACACACACAACACACACATACACACATATATATATATAAAAGCACATAGAAATGTTGGCAGACCGACACACCGGTACTATGAAGTCCTCCTCTCGTATTTTGAAGTGTACAGCGCTGAAACTTACATGAGGGAGAGTGTAAATAAGAGTAGAGAGAGAGAGAAATGTCCCGAAACTCCAAAAGTGTAGAAGGACAGAGATACAAAAACAGAAAAAAATAAGGTGAAGGAAAAAAAAAAAAAGACCACAATATCCTCCATCAGCCTGTCCTTCACATGACAGCAGTCCGCTGCCCAATACCCCTCAATCACCCCTGATATTAATCCCAACTGTGTGTGTGTGTGTGTGTGTGTGTGTGTGTATAGAGTGTCTTAATAACTGATACACCAACACAAAGAAACGCACACCGAGCCTGTGCGCCTCGGTGACAACCTATCCTCGGCCCGGGATTCTATAAAAGCCTCATGCTTTTTGACAAACACATTATTGGTAGATAAAATGACTTCCATATGCTGTTTGTCAGATGTCAGTAGGGAAAGATATGTATTTCATAGGAAAATCAAAAATAATGGACTCGCTGAGAGGAGGAGGAGGGTGGGGGTGGTGGGGGGGGGGGAGGGAGGTGAGGGGCCCGGGGACAAGACGCAGACAGAGAAGGGGGATCGATTAGCGCTGCCGGAGAAGGTCCGCTGCCAAGCCGCCGTCAGCGCAAAAAAAGCCGGGTCAAAGTTGATATTTAATATTGACACGTTATCCGAGAAATTCGTTTCGAGCGTCGAGTCCATCGCCACTGCGTTAGCTTTGTTGCGAAATATAAGCGAAGGGGACAAAAAAACGAGATCAAGAAGAAAATAATCACATATAAATAGACCGAGTGTGTTTTCGTATCCTTATGCAAGCCTTTGAACCCTTACCACCACCCAACCCCCCCACCCCCCCCCTACGGTTCTGTGAATTCCATTTCCAGTGCGGAACACCACTTTGGGTTTTGGACATGCTCCTAGGCGCGCATAAAATGTTTAAACCCAGCGTGAATAATTAAAGCAGCTAAGGGCAAAAACAGGCCCAAATAGTCCAGCGGGAGATTTCGAAATCAATAAATTATTGTAGGCCTCTAAAGAAGGCCTCTTTTTCTCATAGACGGAACGAGGAGGTAGGAAAGCTTCGGGCCAACTCGGCCGACCTTTCCCCAATAAAGAATCAACGATCAGGAAACGACGCCGGCTCGTTCTGGTCCTCGCAAAATACCAGGACCCTCCACCCCATCCCCCCCAAAAAATAAACAAAATGCAAGCGCAAAGGTGCTTTTGTCCAGCAGAGGGCAGTGTTAAACAGACGAATGGCCTGGAACTCGTCCTAACAAGTTCCTACAAGTGTTTCCAATCGGTGCTTGTGTAAGTGACAATAAGGGTGATTATGGTGTCATTTTTGGCATCCTCCACGCTATCGCGTTTACCCGATATGTATGTAAATGACCAATAAAAACACACCACGTAATAAAACCTCTACAACAGATTCCCCCGTTCCACTCCGCTATAACGACGCATGAAATCTAATCCTCTTAAATCCCCTTTTTAAAAACTATTTCATGACTCATATAATAAATTATAGACGTTCATTATCTATAATGACCACACCTATAAAAGGAAGTTCCACAGGGGGTTGCAAATGATAATGAAGAAATTCAATCCCACTCTACTTTTTTTTGTTTTTCCCCTCCCAGTTATATTGCAAGGTAACAATCATGTAATAATTATAATACAATACCGCAATTATGTGCATTTGACCAGTGAAGTAAAGAAGAAGAAAAAAAAAAAAACGAATACGATCCTAATCTAACGTTAACCTTAAAGACAAAAATCCCAATGCGTTTTTTTCCCGGTGAATTCCGAGGTTCTCGTTCGCGATAATAAACGACACCCCAAAAAAAACTGATCCCAACTCGTGTTGGAATTTCAGCAGAAAAATGGAAGCTCGACACGACTGGAGATTAAAAAAACAAAACGAAACTAAATAAATAAATACGTTTTTTTTTTTCCCCCCAGTCGAACCCGCATCGATTATGCTCCGGCTAGCTGTGTTTGTTAAACTTCTCCGGCTTTCATTTCGGAGAGACGCTGCTTTGTAAACCCACACGTTTAAGTCGCTGCTGTAAATCCTTTGAGCTACTTCCATCCATGTGCGGTTTCATCATTCCGAGGATGATAAAATATTGATATTGCACAGTGTTTTCTTGCAATTTAAATGGAGAAAGAGAAAAAAAAAGGGGGGGGGAGATATATATGTTCATTCCAGGACACAAAACTACTAAACAAAACAAACAAACAAACAAACAAAAACCGTGACAGTCACACAATTCCATAGTCCATCCCTGGTTGGGGGGGGGGGGGGGGGGGGGGGGGGGCGGAAAAGCGAAGGAAAAAGAAACAAGATGCGGCGCCTGATTAATTCTCGTAATTGAATGCGTTAACGCCGAAAAAAAAAACACCCTCAATTACGCCGGATCTCGTCGCGGCTGAGAAAAATAAACACGTGAAATAAATAAATAAATAAATAAATAAATAATTAAATTAATTAATTAATAAAGTTGGCGTCGTCAGGCAGTCGCTTACAAATGGCTGTAAATTCAAAAGGGCTTTAGAATGTCATGAACTTCAATTAGGCGCTGAGAAAGGCGGTAAAATGAGGCTTAATGATGGCATCGCTCCTGAGGATGAAAGCGAGGAGGGTTGGGGGGGGGGGGGGGGGGTTAAGAAGCACTCTAAATAAACACACACACACACACCACACACACACACACACACACACACACACAGTAATAAGACAGTGGATGTTGAAGAAGCTGTACTCAACCTCTCGGACCTGCATGTTGCTTCTCCAACCTGGATTACTAAACAGTATGACACACACACCCCAACACGCGCAACACACACACACACACACACACACACACACACACACACACACCGGTAAGTGGCCGAGTTTCCTGCCCTCTCTCTCTCTCTCTCTCTCTCTCAGGCCGAGATATGTAATCCAACGCTCAATTGAGCCCCTCCTGTCTCTGTGGAGAATCTTTTTGCCTGCTAATTGATAGAAATTAAGCCATTAATCAAGCCACCGGCCCATCATTCAACCCGCAGAAGATGAATACAAACTTTCATAACAACCACCTTCCCCATTTCGGGCCTCATTAGCATTAATTTTTAATGCAATTATGCTATTCTTTTACGCCGAGCTCATAAATTACGGGCTCTTTTGTTGCCGGCTGGCCTTGTAAAAGCCCGAGCGAGGCTTTGTAGTCTGAGCTTTAAGGCAATTACTGGCTTCTTCGCTCTTTTATCCCGCTGCATTTCCAATAACCTTCCATCTAATGATTTATCCCGGCGAGCCCCCGACACCCATCCAAGAGCTCGACTTCTCCCATTAGCACCCGTCTTATTTATCTGTTCCAATCTGGAGTCTAAATAAAGACTGTGTCCACTCCTGATGGAGAGTGCGCGCGCATATGTGTGTGTGTGTGTGTGTGTGGGGGGGGGGGGGGGGGGGGGACTTTGGGGGAATTGGAGTCAGGAGGAAGAAAGCAGAAGGCCTTGATTCCAGCACCAGGCCTGCAGGCAGAACTCAGAAGCGAACAGAGTTTGGATGTGATCTTCGCATTATGTGCGCAGTGCAAGTGAGAGAATAATGCAGAACAACTTTTTCTTTTCTTTTTTTTATCATCCTCATCTGATTAGATCTTTTCATCTGGTTATGCTAAAATCAAGAGTAAGCGAATGTTATGCGTTCAAAAAAAAAAAAAAAAAAATTATATATATATATATATATATATATATATATATATATATATATATATAGACATATATACTTATTGAGATTTAACATGTTGTACTCCTCATCAGAAGCTCATATGTTCGAATCCCAGCGCTGCCAAGCCGCCACTGCTTTGGGCCTGACTTCATTCGTCACGTACACATTACAGCACAATGACGTTCTTTCTCACATATCCCAGCTTGTCTGGAAGCTGGGGTCAGAGCGCACTGTCAGTCATGATACGGCGCCCCCTGGAGCACAGAGGGTTAAGGGCCTTGATCAAGGACCAAGTGTGGCAGCTTGGCAATCCCGGGGCTCGAACCCCCACCCCACCTGAGCTACCCTTCCTAAATCTCTAAAAGCTATTAGGGGCATCTGACCTTTAGCAGTAAAAACTTTCGCACATGATTCACTCACATGTCTCAGGACGGAGGAGCATTTGCGTATTCTCTTCAACTCGGAGCCCCCAAAATCTGCTCCCCTGTTAACCAACCCTATTAAAAACCTTGAGTAGGGATCAGACAGAATGCTGACTGCACCTCAGGCCTTCCTCATCTCACCTACACATCACTACCTAACACTTGGTCCCTGATAAAGCCCTATATATATATATATATATATATATATATATATATATATATATATA
The DNA here is from genome assembly GCA_030449085.1 of Kryptopterus vitreolus. NCBI lineage: Eukaryota > Metazoa > Chordata > Actinopteri > Siluriformes > Siluridae > Kryptopterus > Kryptopterus vitreolus. Next base: position 15,581,415 of record JACRUU010000001.1, on the reverse strand, counting down.
TATATATATATATATATATAATAATATATATATATAATCCTTATCATCACATTTGCACCTGTTTTTTTTCCCCATACTTATTTATCCACGCGACGTATTTAACGCTCTTATACGTACCAAGGTAAAACGCTTGCCGGGCGAATGAAAAAGGTGTCTGACTGGGAGCAAGGTAATAGTTTTTGACTGCATTGATTAGGCGAGCTGGCAGCTTCCGACACGATCCCTGAAAACACATCAAGTGCGTAATGAGCAGCTATTAGGGCCATCGATTTGCTGATTTCAATTGATAGCTACCAGGCCGGCGCGGCACGTCAATATTTGCATAACTAATACCCTGCTGCTGGCGGCCTTGACAAATGAGATCTCGATGGAGAGAGCAAAAAAAAAAAGCAGAAAAAAAAAAAGCAAAGAAAACGAGGTTTGGTGGGGGCTATGTGACGCTGTGAGGCCCGGGCGAATAAACCAGGACTGAATAAAAATAAATAAATAAATAAATAAATAAATAAATCACACACAGCTGATTTAACTCATCAGCGGGACTGATTTTCTGTGTGCAATGAGGTAGAAACCCACCCCCCCTTCCCTCCTCCTCTTTAGCGTAGGGGTCACATACGAGGACACCCACGGCAGCTCGTGCCAGATGTCACTCGCGTCCCCAGAGAGTAAAAGCTGAGCGCGGCGATAGACACGAGTGATGCGTGTTTTTGCATACGCGTGCCGATGTCCGCGCAAGCGTGCTGCGTTTCCTTAGCGCTCAATGCAAAACGACGCTAGACATGTTCACGACCTAAAGCAGGCCTCGCAAATGAACGCGCTTGACACTCGGATCGGGGACTGGAAATAAAAAGAAAACGATGATAACGTTTGCTGTATACACGTGTGCGAGCGCCTGGACCCAACAAACACGATCCGCTCTAGAATCTGGGCTTCTGTTTACAAATTCCTTTCATTGACACATCAATATTAGCTAAATATGTTTCTTACATAATAGCTTTTATGTGCTTTTTGAACATCCCGTTCCGCATTTTGCTCTTATAATAATCTCCACTCTTTTGGGAAGACGGTCCAGTAGATTTGGGAAATTTGCATTTCGATTCATCACAACGCTTTTTCAGTAAAAATGCGGTAAGAGCTCTATAGCAGGCCGATCAGGATCCTCCACTCCGACCCATAAAACACATATCTCCATGCATAGTCATGCTAGAACAGGTTTGGGTCTCCTATTTAAAGGATTTCTACCACATCTTATACAAATGTGTACCTTTGGGAAATGCTTAAAATTTTACCTTTTGCCTATATATATATATATATATATATATATATATATATATATATATGCAAAAGGTAAAATTTTATTTCTTTCTCTAATAAATTAATAGAATATTATTTACACTTTTATTATATATCTACTTATATATATATATATATATATATATATATATATATATATATATATATATATATATATATATATATAAAAAGTGTAAATAATATTCTATTAATTTCTTAGAGATAAATATTTTTCTATTCATAAGCCTTCCATACTATAAGTTAACACTATATGTATACATGTGTGTGTATGTGTGTGTGTATCTATATATATATGTATACACATATATGTGTGATGTGTGTGTATGTGTGTATATATATATATATATATATATACATATATATATATGTGTGTGTGTGTATATATATATATATATATATATATATATATATATATATATATATATATATATATATATACATACACATAAAAGTTATATTATATAAATTATATAATCTGAAATTTAGATTATCTCTAAGCTCCGAAGGCTTCTTGAACTTTTATGAAGCAATGCTCCAGTGTTGGAAAGTAAAAAAATAAAATAAAATCCACACATTTTTTCATTTGACTTTTTTATTTTTTACATTTTAATTTGATTCCGGTGTCTGTAAAATAATGCATGAGCTCAACATCACTTCAGTAGGCCGGAGCTTTACGACCTGACACTCTTATCACATGGCAGCAGTGGATTGAGTAGGAAAGTTTATTGGACATTTGAAAATGATATCTCGTTTCGATTACGGCAACTGGAGGGGTGTGTGTGTGTGTGTGTGTGTGTGTGGGTGTGTGTGTTGTGTGTGTGTGTGTGTGTGTGGGAACAAATATCCTAGCAAATGTCAGTAGATGGGCCATATATAACGCATAAATATTTCCATCTGAGAGGAATAGGTTTTTTTATACTAGGGCTGTCAATAGACCAACGTATTTAATCGCAATTAATCGCACGACTGAAACGAGTTTAACTCGAGATTAATCGCATTTTTAATCAAACATGTACAATAAATGAATACTTGTCCGATTTCTTTTTTTCTTCATTTCTCAACAAAATAGAAACAGAGAACAGAAATATATGCAATAATAATGTTGTACTTCACTGTGCAATATTTACTTTATTTATTTGTCTTATAAAAATGCGAAATAACCTTAATGCTTTCATTACATCCTACTTTAAAACATGTGCACTTGGAAGTGCAAACCTACTTGGAATAAAGCGCTTTCCAATTCTGATTCATTTCCATGTTAAACTTTTAAACGCACATTCTTTATTTAATTGTTAAATATGATTCGTGGCTCCTTGAAGGTTGCTTACTATATAACCTGGTGATTTACCTTACATACAATAATATACAGTAATATAGTGAGTAGCTCATACCTGTTCTGAACGTACAGGAGCACAATTTTCATTATCAATATTTTATTTATTTATTGCATCATTAAAGAATGCGTATCAACCAGGGCTGTTGAGGGTTTGCTTTAACGGCGCTAATTTTCTTATTATAAAAAAAAGAGGCGATAAATATAAAACTATTTATTAGCAAAAAATATCCAAAAATGATCAGCGAAATATTTTGCGCACATTTAAATAAAGTTGAACAGATTTCAAATGCAGTTTTTCAACAAACAAGAGCCCAGATGTCCGGTGTGCCAAAGGTGGCACTGAAAATGAAGGTTTTGTGTATGAGTGAGAGAGTGAGAGAGAGAGAGAGAGAGAGAGAGAGAGAGAGAGAGAGAGAGAGAGAGAGAGAGAGAGAGAGAGAGACACGGCTAATAAGGTCCAGCTGTGTAAGTACAGGCTGAGTGTCCATAGATGGCCTCGTGTACCTGCAGTCCTTCACAGCACAGCGGTCCTGATTCGCCCTGTCATTTCAATGTGTGTGTGTGTGTGTGTGTGTGTGTGTGTGTGTATAAATCCTTCCAAGATCCTTCACGACTTGCATCTCGTTCTTTAAGTGGGCGTACGTCCAGAAAGGACCTTTTTACCTTCCTGCTGCTCTTGTAATGCAATACATTAACAATATTAACTGATATTCAGTAACAAAGCGAGTGCAATAACAGCAGATTGAGCGGACGCGAGCATCCCAGCGGAACGTTCCGACCAATAGATTCGACGGTTCAAACTAATATAGTGCTTCTTAACGCAAGTGGACTGCATGTTACTGACCTGCTCGGTCACATGTCATATAAAAGATGCATTAAAGCGTCTTTACAAAAAAAAAAAAAAAATAAAAATATATATATATATATATATATAATATATATATATAAATTAAATAAAAAAAGGAAAAGGCAACGGAGCGATTAAATGAATGAGGAGGAAAAGTGCACAGCTCTAAGGTTTTCTGCTCGGTAGCTGTTTCATAAATAACTGTGCAATTAGAGAAACACCACAGCAACTAATTACTTAATTGGAGGAGGCTTTTAAAATAAAAATGAGGTCATCGGGGTGCAGGGGAAAAAAAAAAACAAAAAAAAAAACACGGATGCACACCGTCGGCGATTTAATTTACACAAAAAAACCTACACAAATGTAGAATATAAGGATATTACTTATCATTTTTAAGGATATCAATGTATTATTTAAAGATATATTTGAGGATATTACTGGGACGTCTGCTAAACATATCATAAAAGGTTTTATAAAATATGTTTGTATGGTCGAGCTCAGAGAGGTATTTATATTTATTCTAAATAAATAAATAAATAAATAACACGGATGCACACAGTCAGCGATTTACACAAATGGAATAAAACGTACACAAATGTAAAATAACCAAATATTTAAGGATATTACTCATTATTTCTAAGGATATTAATATATTATTTAAAGATATATTTAAGGATATTACTGGGAAGTCTGCTAAAAATATCATAAAGTTTTATAAAATATGTTTGTATGGTCCAGTTCAGAGCGGTATTTATACAAATTTTAAATAAATAAATAAATAAATAACACGGATGCACAAAGTCAGCCATTTACTTTTACACAAATGGAATAAAACCTACACAAATGTAGAAGAATAACCAAAAGTTTAAGGATATTACTTATTATTTATAAGGATATTAACATATTATTTAAGGATTTTACTGAAAAGTCTGCTAACAATATCAAAGCATAATGTATTTGAATAGTTCAGAAAAAGAAATAAAAATTTTAAAAAGCTGAATTTACGTGTTCGATAAACCAACACTTTATTTATAAAATGATTTATTTTATATTTATTTAAAAACACATTTATTTATTTATTATAAAAACTATATTATGTGTGGAAAGTGTGAACAGACTCCAAACGATGCATTCGGGGTTGAATTTATTATTATTTTAAAATAAGTGCCCTCGGCTCGGTTTAATCCAGACACTGCGGTTCCTCCGAAAAGGTGAAAAGTGCACTAGCTCCAGCCGCTCGCCGAGTGACATTTAACATGTGCGAGCTGCGGTTCCCCGCTGACTGACCCTTCACCCCGGCGTGCCCCAAATGTGATACCCAATCGCAAAGGCTGCCCACCTTACCAAGTGTGTGTGTGCACGTTTAGGACCACCGGCCACTTCTTGATGAGGTGAGAATGAGCCCACCACCCACACACGCCTCGTAACCATGAGCCCTGTGGAACTTCTTTCGTTCCCAGGCCATAAATACCGGGAAAAAAAAAATAAAGTACCTCCGACGGCCTCGTTCACATTCCCACATAGCCGTTAATGCTAGCGCTTATTCCTGTCGGACGGTGAAACTTCAGCTAGTAACCCGAGGCACGAGTGATGCTGTACAACATGTGTGTGAAAAGTACAGACTTGTGGCGTTTTGTCACTCGGGTCACTGTACACTGCCGGCACGGCCCGATGCGCTCCAATTATATTGGCACCCTTGGCAAATATGAGCAAAGACAGAGGTATATCTTTTGATCACTCGTTCCGAACGTACATATAAAATATTCCACTCCCATACAAGGCTAAATTGTTGTTGTTGGGGTGAAATTACACAATAAAGACAATTTCGGGTAGCCTTACCCACTCGTGTATAATAATAATAATAATAATAGTGCTGTTCGGTTTTGGGGACCCACCTGTAACAGTAGTTGTCCTCATTGCTTGACCTGGCTCTATTAAACGTTAACACCGTAGGTTGCCAGATGTTACAAAAAGCACCAATGTGCACTAAAACAAAAGAAAGCCACTTTTAATAGGTTTTCAAAACATTCCTATAGAGACAGGCCTGAGTCAATAGTGAAGAGTCAGGTCTTACTCTAGTAATACCCTTGACGTTGAGGAGTGTGCATCTCCATAACTGAAGATGACGCGGTAAAATCCGCTCCTATTGCAACGGATCAGATTTGATGCAATTATTTTGAAAAGAAAAAAATAGATCGTTCGCTTTGATTTCCTTCGGTTCGGAAAGACCACAAAGTGTCGATCTATATTCTACGTGACTGTCAGGACAACGCCTCGGTGTTGCGATACGTCACGCTCGTACAGCAGCAGTGATACCGAGGGGTTTCCCCTGGTCACAATTGATCAGAATTAATAATAAAAGTATCGACTAAAAATGACATGTCGTTTTTTTTTTTTTTTTTACCGACGCAAATACGTAAAAAAAAAAACATGACTTTTTATGCATCACATCGTTAATTTTTTCCCAACGAACAAATGTGAATACCTGATAATCCCAATCTAAATTACGACTGTCAGTCATCCGGATCGGTTCGGTCCTGTCTATACTGTAGCGCCCCGTGACTCCTCCCACTCAATGTTGTGCGTCGTTTTTCCTTTCGCTAAACTCGAATGGCGGGAGAATGTGCGTGTGTGTGCGTGTGTGTGTGTGTGTGTGTTGGCCGTACTTAAACACCCAGCACGTCCCTTTTTAAACGAAGGTAGGCCGGAGGTTTAACTTGAAATTTGCGGTGATGAAAAATCAATAAAAAGGTAATTGCTTGGCTTATCACTGTGCTGGGGAACAAATTGGGAGGAGAGGACAAGCGCCGTGTGGATTTGGTCACAGCACAGCACAATGTGCTTGTTTTTTCAAACCCACCCAATAGCCCCCACCCCACCCCCGGGGGGCGGCCGCCCCCCCCCCCAAGCCCCCCCCCCACCACCCCACCCCCCCCCATTTCTGGGTTCAGCAAGCCAGGAGCAGGAAAAGGTCCCCGCGTGATAATTAAATCTTCCCGTACTGATTTTCCGCCAAATTTATTTCCCCAGGGTCCCCAACTCTGATTCAGTGCTTACAGGCCAGGCATAACTAATCGCTTCAGTGTGCGCGCGCGCGCGTCTGTGTGTCTGTGTGTGTGTGTGTGTGTGTGTGTGTGTGTGTGTGTGTGTGTGTGTGTGTGTGTGTGTGTGTGTGTGTGTGTGTGTGTGTGTGTGTGTGTGTGTGTGTGTGTGTGTGTGTGGTGTGGTTGTGATGTCTGTGGGGGGAGGGGGGGGGGTGATTGTGGACAGACACAGGGGACGCAGTAATTCGGGTTACAAAGGGACGAATCGTGGCGGCCTTGCACACAGACTAGACTAGTAAATCATAAAATATGGATTTTTTTTTAACACTAATTAGTGAAAATTAGCCGATTTTATCAGCGTTAATCAAGACCCGTCCAAACGTCGCTCGAGGCTTATGATCATCAACAAACAAATCATTACGTGCTGACGACGACGGATTTCCAAAACGGTCCCGCGTCGATCCGCTGCCTTTTTGCACAGACGACACCTCTTAAAGAGGGCCTGGAAATAGTAGGACGCCTACAGACGCGGGCTGCCTTGTCATGACCTAGACCGGCTACAGCGTGACGGCACGATTAAAGCCTGGAAATGAAGCCGAGGATGAGCGTCGTCGTCGTCGAACTACAGACTAATGGCTGACGACGACGCCGACGCTCCCGGAGTGTAATGGGAAATCAATACGGGCACATTTCTTTTAAATAAAACATCGGAGGGGATGCGTTTCCTTTCCTACGCCCAAATCCGTGGGACGCGGATGCTACGGCCCGTCCCAGACTTGCATGCGTTGAACAATCGGTAAACAAGGCTCGGGTCTTTTCGGCGGCGACGCCGAGTGACGAGGCGGACTGGGGAAAAGTGACGTTTACCAGGTGGCGCATTTCGCCGCTTGTCCTTCACGTGGCGCCGGGAGTCGCGGTAATTAAAGCGCTGAAAGCTAAGCGAGGCCCTTTGCACCCCGGGCTTTAGTCGCGGGGTCACCCGCCTGTAGATTCCAATTTGTGCCCCATTTGTATTCATGACGGGAGCGTGCTAAATATTTAACAGCAGTCCAGCTCGGCGTTGGCTTTTGCGTCGCCGGGCTTGGGGGTCAAACGATTTGATTTTCCGTGCAGATTAACGCGGGCATCAAATGTCTACTGCCGTCTGCCCACCCACGTCCCGCGCCTTTGCTTTCATCTGTGCCTCTTCTTTTAATGACATCGACCCAAAACGAGACGATTCGTCTTACCTTGCTATTAGCCTTAAAAATAAAATGCATGTAGATATAATGAAGTTAAATCTTCGGTAAATATTTAGCAAATAATACGCCGCAAATGACGTTTTCTCTGTGACAAACAAGCATGTTGCTGTGTCTATCTCTTTTTTTTCCCCCGATAGGAAGAGCCTCGTGATCGACAACAGAGCTTGTTAGAGAGAGATGAGGTGTTAATAGGTACAGGGGGCGGGAGAGGAGTGTGTGTGTGTGTGTGTGTGTGTGTGTGTGTGTGTGTGTGTGTGTGTGTTGAAGGTTGAGGGGCAAATCCCTCGTGAATATTTTAATGACCAGATAATTCTGGAACACAGGCACAACCGAGACAGTTACACACCCCGGCGCCCGTGACCCGGCCGACACACAGCGTAATTAAGAAACAGTTTTCCCCTTTTGCAAGGCAAAAGAGCAGGCCACAGTGTATCTGCCTCTAATGATACGGGTTAAAAGCTATTATACGCCTCATTAAAATATATGATCTCGCGATTAAGACCGTGATGGGGGACAGGCTCATGTCTTATTCCTACTCTTGACAACAGTTAGCACCGGGCCACAAACAAGGCTACATGCGGTAGATACAAGGAAGGATGATTATCGCTACACTAAGGCAAGCCAACGTGTACACACACACACACGCGCACACACACACACACACACACACATAAAGGGTGTGCATTTTTTAATGGTAAAATTCACCGGTTTCACATGGATCATGGCATTTGTCACTGCTTTATTATTATTATTATTACTATTTACATTTGTTATTAACACGTTAACGCCGCTAATGTTATTAACGAGAGGTTAACGCACCGTGCATTACTATGAGAGTGATCTGCTCCTTCACTCTGCATCATGCTGGTGAAGGAACGAAACCCCGGATGACAAAAAAAAGAACAAGTGAATAAAGAAACGTTCAGTGCATCCACTCACGCTTCCTAAATTTCCCCCGAATTACGCCTACTAGCTGCACATTCACAACAGGTACGATCTCCTCACTATATTACTGTATATTACCGTATGGAGCCTTACGCAAGACCATCCCAAATCCCAAATTCCCAAATCCGTATTATTTCTTTTGTGAATGTGATGCGCTTTTGTATAACCCAAACGTATCACCAGTTTATACGGAAAAGCAACCGGAACAGAATTCTTAAAGGAGCCACGTCCCATATTTTACACTTCAAACAAATTCACTAAAAAAGGAACATTGAAATGAACAAGAAATTGAAATTAATGTTAAAAGAAACATTACTGCGGCAAAATAAATATTAAAATAATTTTGTTAAAGGGAGAGATTTTGAGAGAAATGTATATGATTGAAACATCTGTTACAGTTAGTTACAGTATTCGAAACATTCATTTGTGGTAAATGGAAAACGTGTAATTAATGTGCGATTAATCACGATTAAATATTGTAAATGATTGACAGCCCTATATATATGATATATATATTATATATATATATATATATATATATATATATATATATATATATAATAAAAAATCTAAAGAAATAAAAGCAAACTATCGATACCATATTAAAATGCATAGTATTATATTATTGTTTTATAGTATTGTCTATCATTGTTTTATTAAGATCATACTGCAGTGAATGGCGTTGGGTGGAATCAAATCAAAATTGGATTGGACTGCATCATAGTGATGTATGGCACATGTCAAATATATCGTCCCTTATCTATATATATATATATATATATATATATATATATATATATATATATATACTATATATGTTGTGGTGTGGTGTGGTGTGTGTGTGTGTGTATATACATTTGTGTGTGTGTATATATCCATCTATCTATCTATCTATCTATCTATCTATCTATATATAATAGATATAGATAGATAGATAGATAGATAGAGATATATAGATAAATACACACAAAAAAATTAATATATATACACACACACAATATAAAATATATATATAGAGTATATATATATATATATATATATATATATATATATATATACACACACACACACACACACACACACACACACACACACACACACACACACACACACACACTCATTAGCAGCAAAATGGTAAAAATCTCCATTCTCTGCCTGCTTCTCAAATTGCTGTACTGCACAATAATAACAAAATAAATAATAAATAAACAAATAAACTACCACAGATTCTAAATGTACCCGCATTCTCGCACAGGCCGGCTCGCTAAATCCCCCTGCTCCCCCCACCCTCCCTAAACCCGCCAGCTTCGAAATAAATTTTGCCAACAAGTTATTGATGAAAACCTAGACAGAAGAAGAAAACAAGCACTCAGCACTTGCTTGTGTGTTTGCGGGTTTGATTTCCGAGCGCGGCGCGCCCTTTGACATCGAGGCTAAAATCCCTTTCAAGCTCCAATAGAAAGTAGTTATGTTTAAACGACGAGCAGGAGGTGAAGTATTGATCTTCGCTGGGAGAAGTGGCCTCCTTGTTGAGGAAAGGTCAAAGCACGAAGCTTTATCTAATCTAAAACATTTTCGCACTCGCAAGAATCAAACGCGTCTTCCTTCCTTTTTTTTCCCTTTCGTTTTTTTCTCTCTCTCTCCGATCCGCGTCTGTCCGACAGAAGTGTTCTCAGAGGAGTGGGAGGCGTGCTTTCCTCTCATTTTGTTCATTTCCACAGCTTGGCTGCAACTTTCTTGTTGTGTTGAACTCTCCCAGCCCCTGAGGGATGAGTGGGTAGACCCTGTTGGACCGGAAGAACGTAATGGTCGAACTGTTTCGAAACTTCCAGGTCGTTGGAAGTGGAGGCTGCGTGTCGCTTTGATGAGGCTCTATTTCCGTCCTTGATAAAGGTGAGAGGATGGGTGAGCCTTCCAGCGCTAACAAGGATGAATGTGTTGTTCTTAAAAAAATAAAAAAATAATAAAATAAAAGAAAGAAAGAAAGAAACGGGAAAAGAAAATGAAAGCGCACCGAGCAGAGGAGTAGGGAGGAAGTCGATCCATTCCAAAAGACGATTACAGCCTGAACTTTGCTTAAGAAACCTGCGTGACTTCGGAACCTTGTGCTGGAGCCTGCGGGCGAAACGCTTATTCAACGGTTCGAGAACGTTTTCGACTAATAACGAGGGAGGAGAGAAAGCGAGGGCTCGCGTTTCGGTGCCGCTCGCTTCGTCAAATGGAAACAAGCTGCTACAATTTGATAAATACTCGTTACAAAATAATACGGACAACGACAATAGCACAAAACCGGCTCTGATTATGGTAACGCATTCGAATTAGCGTATTCAGGAGGGATCCTGGGGAATAGATTCATCACGGTAGACCTGGTGTTCAGTAGTACACGTGTGATAGGTGCGGCGGACATAACGCACAAGCAAAATTTTGAGCCAGATATTCGTTTAAAAAAATCGTAAAAAAAAAAATCGTTAAAAAAAAAACAAAAAAAAAAAAAAATCGTAAAAAAAAACGTAAAAAAAACGTAAAAAAAAATCGTTAAAAAAATAACGTAAAAAAAAATCTTTAAAAAATGTTCGCCCTGAAAACTCATCGCCCTGAAAACTCATCACCCTCCTGAATACATTTACATTTACATTTGCAGCATTTAGCAGATGCCCTTATCCAGAGAGACTTACAACTGAGCAATTGAGGGTTAAGGGCCTTGCTCAAGGGCCAACTAGTGGTAGCTTGGTGGTTGTGGGGTTTGAACCTGCGATCTTCTGGTCCAGAGGCCTAACACCTTACCACTAAGCCACCACCACCACCTGAATAGCGGGGCTGGCACATCGATGCGATATTTGGATGCATCAGATAATGTAATAATTCAATTTACAGCACAAATAAACCTCCCAAAATGCAAAGTGCTAATATAATATCTGATCTAATAATGCTAATATGAGCTAATTCCTTCCCGTCGAGCGTGTATATATATATATATATATATATATATATATATATATATATATATATATATATATATATATATACATATATATATATAAAATGCCCGTCGGAATCAAGATTTATGTCCATCACGGCTCTCGTTTTTTTTTTTTTTCATTGAGCAGAAAGAATGGTATTGCTGTTGTTGACAGAGCACCACCACACACCTAAGGGAATATGTAAGGTCATGTAAGCAGTATTGCACACTTTATCATCCCAGCACAACCGTTCCTTTAATAACAATGATTGGAGCGTTACATGGAACCAGGTGTTATACACTGCCGGAGTCAAAGTGACCTTCTACGTCTATTCTGGCTGCTTTTAGCTACGACGAGTCGACCGTTTATTTATCCGTCTTGCGTTTGATTCAAGATTTCATCTGACGTGCGCGCCAATAACCGAGTCACAACCAACACAAACTAGAAATGTTGTTTTTGTTGACCTTTGTTTAAATAGTGTTTAGTCACATATACATCACAACCCAGTGAAATGCTTTCTGTGCATACCCCAGCTTGTTGTTGGTAGCTGGGATCCGAGCGCAGGGTCGGCCGTGAAACGGCGCCCCTGGAGAGGGTTAAGGGCCTTGCTCAAGGACCCAATACTGGCAGCTTGGTGATTCCTGGGGCTCGAACCCCCCCACCCACCTGACCTTCAGATCAGTAGCCCAATGCCTTAAACCAGTGAGCTCCACACGTCTCCCATTATTACACTGGAACCCATCGGTGGACAATAAGGATGTAAATGTAACCGAGCCACCAATCACAGTAGAGCTCCATTTAGAACTCGTTTTCAGTGGCGTGAAAATTCTTCTTAGCGTGAAAATAAGAGTTCGACGTCAGATTCTCTTTGAAGCAGTTGATCATTCGGATAGATATCAATACGTGTTTGACTCATTAATAGACTAACATTAGTCTTTTCATATAGAGTGAATTATTTAAGTGACAAAAAAATGACTATAGGTACTTTAGCACCATTAAAACGTAAAGTACATTTGAAGTATACAGATACTCGAGTAATATTTTACCGAGCGCATCGCAAGTACATGGTGTGTGTGCTTTGTCCACTGCACCTGGGTTAGTAAAAAGCATGGTGGTGGTTGTATAATGGTATGCGGCAGCCTCTCGTCCTAGGAACACCACCACTAAACAAAACACACTGTTACGGACAAGGGAGAAGAAATGTTTACATGTTTTCAAGTATGGATGGGAACAGAGACGTATCTGGTTAAAAAGCATGAGTGTTACTACCTCAGGTAAGCATTAAAAAGTGTGATATTTAGTATATTTAGACATTATCCGGAGTGTCTCCGAGTTGCCTCAGGGACTTTGCCAGACTCGCTCATTAGGGAAACGCGGCGAGATTCCTGTAAAGCCGTTGTTCAAAGTGCTATACAAATAAAATAAAAAGAAGTGACAAACAGAAAGAGGGGTATTTTCGTAACCGAACCTGCGCTGCCGGCTGGCACGGGTTACACAAAGTATCCGAAGGGCATTCGCCGGTCGTGCGGTTATAACTATGCATGCATAAAATGACAACACGCTGCTAGATGCATTGTCTGCGTTCGAAAGCCTTCTCTAGACTGGGTCACATGGACATTTGGCAGAAGGCCTTCAGCGCTTCGGGTGCGATGTTGCTTGGTCAGGGCTTTGCACAATGGACACCACATGATGACCGGGTATTCGGTTGGGATATAAAAAGGAGGGGGTTACATCTGATACAGTACCAGATCACCGTTTGGAAATCGAATCGACTGACCGACGGCGATCCGTCTCACCAGCGCTAGCTACCGCTATGGCCAGGGTAAGCACTGCGTCTTAAGTACAAAATGTACGTGTTTAATGGTTTTTCGAAAAAAAAAAAAAACACGCTTTCATTTGTAAACTACCAGGTCATCTTCTACGAGGACAGGAACTTCCTGGGGCGCTCCTATGAGTGCAGCAGCGATTGTCCCGACATGTCCTCCTACCTGAACCGCTGCCACTCGTGCAGGGTGGAGAGCGGATGTTGGATGGTGTACGATCGGCCCAACTACACGGGAAACCAGTACTTCATCAGGAGGGGCGAGTACGCCGACTACATGAGCATGTGGGGCTGGGGCAGCAACTGCATCAGGTCCTGCCGCATGATCCCCATGGTACGCCGCTCACTTCAACTCTAGTAGCGCCGACAAATTAACGTGTGTAATTGCAAACGGCTTTTATCTCCGTCACCACAGTACCGCGGCGCCTACAGAATGCGGATGTACGAGAGGGAGAACTTCATGGGGCAGATGATCGAGATAAGCGACGACTGCGACTCCATCGTGGAGCGCTACCACTGGTCCGGCGGATGCCACTCAAGCCACGTGATGGACGGCCACTGGCTCATGTACGAGCATCCTCACTACAGAGGCAGGATGTGGTACTTCAGGCCCGGAGAGTACCGCAGCTTCAGGGACTACGGCAACATGAAGTTCATGAGCATGAGGCGCATCGTGGATTCCTGGTATTAGACCGAGGGGGCATAAAAAAAAAGATAAAAGCACGAGGCGCGAGGGTTCTAATCAATAAACAAACAAATCAGCAAGCTGTTTGCCTTCTTTTGTGTGTCAAACTCCGGTACAACGCAGTCTGAAGAACAACATCCATCCGCTATACTAAAGCTACACCCAAATAGCAGTGATGCACAGGTTGCCAGATTTTGACGAAAACGTATTCTTATGACGTTGCCAAATCAGACACGCCCATGCATAGGAATCCCCCTAACTGACACTGACGCTCTCCTCATCTCGATGCAGAGCAAACGACACTTAAAAATGAAACAATTCACACCAAATCATAAATGTAAGATTTTTTTTACATTTTTAAACACATCGTCCTTTCACAAACACGCCTCTCTAATGCAAAAATAAATTAATAAATAAAATAGATCAAAAGTTCTTTTCCCTGCCCGTCTCCAGCTCTACACGTTAATCTGTGACTCTCAAGGTACGTCGTGTCTCCGAAGTGTTCCGATGCATTGCATTCAGGAAGCAGCAGTGGTGTGGAGAGAGCGGCTTTCCAATATAGTTTAGCGAATGTAAATAATAATAATTAATAATATATATATATATATATATTATATATATATATATATATATATATATAAAAATTAAAAAATAAAAGTATAGCATATCTACTAACAATTATGTATAAATTTTAAAAAATTGTTTACGATGCAAATCTGTTAAAATTAGGGCTGTCAATTGATTAAAACATTTAACCGCGATTAATCACACGTTTTCAATGTACCATAAATGAATACTTTTCATGTTTTTAATACTAAATGTAACAGATTTTATTTATATATATATATATATATATATATATATATATATATATATATATATATATATATCAAAAGCTCACTCTTTAATAATAAAATTATTGATAATTTAATATTAAATCTCTTGATACTTTAAATATTAACGTCACGTTAATTAATTACTTTTTTTTATTCATTTCAATGTTACATAATTCCTACAATGTAAAAATATGCGACGTGGCCCCTTTAAGAATTCTGTTCCGGTTGCTTTTCCATATAAACTGGTGATACATTTAGGTTATACGGAAGCGCATCGCATTCAGACAAATGCTCTTTATTCGGTAATACGGATTTGGGAATTCCGTAAATGTTCCATACGGTAATAAACGCTAATATAGTGAAGAGCTCGTACGTGTTGTGAATACGCAGCTAGTATTCTGGGAAATTTAAGATGCGTTAGTGGACGCACTGAAGTTTCTTTATTTATTCGTTCTTTTTTTTTGTTCCTTGATTGTCCGGGTTTCGTTCATTCACTAACACAGCGCAGAGTGAAGGAACAGATCCCTCACATAGTTCATCATTAATAACATTATAACGTTAATATAACTTTTAGAGCCCTAGTTAAAAATTTTGCATCGCGTTACAAACACTAAATTGTATTTGACCCCCACTTTTTTTTAGACCAATGTTTAAATGCATGTTTAAATTTTAGCACAGGCAAGGAATAGCTCACGTTAGGGAGGGGGTAGCTGCTCAGTGGTCTAATGCGCTGGGCTGCTGATCGGAAGATCCGGGTTCGAGCCCCAGTATGGCCAAGCTGCCGCCCGTTTGGTCCATGCCCAGGACCCATAACCCTCTGTGCTCCAGGGGCGCCGTTTCATGGCTGACCCTGCGCTCTGACCCCTCTCTGAGCTACCAACATCAAGCTGGGATATGCGAAGAAAAGAATTTCACTGTGCAGTAATGTATATGTGACCAATAATTATGAATCAAGGCACGCTGAAGGAAGTGCTATTCACCCTCTTCGACATATCTGGTTGCTCCTCCCCTCTTACCCAGATAATCACCCCATTTTTGGTGTGTTGTCTGAACCCCAGTGATGATGATTTCTCCCCAAGATAATTTCGACGTGCTGCGAAACGCTCATCTTGTTCCTCCTATTTACTTAACAAGTGAAAAATAAACCCAATTTTCGGTACACTAAAGCAGTTATTCAAGCCGTGGCCTTGTAACACTGACGTTACTGAAATCAGAAAAAGGACGCATTACATCGTTATAGAAAAGTGAAGCGTTCCACTGCTGCGAATTAGGCTTGCGAGTTATTAGTTTCCCGAATCTCCATAAAACCCATGTTTGTGTAGGCTGCGCTGTGCTATTTTCCTCAATGTCCTACAGCAAATAAAGTAATATAACGGATGAAGAGGAAAGCCGGCGCTCGATACGTCCCGTGGTAATTCACGATAGCAAAACGCAAAAAGGGGGGGGGGGGGGGGGGGGGGGGGGGGACAAAACAAAAAAAAAACAAGGCATGGTAAAGAAAGGATGATTAATTCATTTCTTGGCAAAAGGTCAAACTACAGGTCTTTATTTCCCTGCCGTATACAGATAAACAGGATATAGGGAGCTTTAGTAGACATGAATTAATTTAAGCTCGGAATAAACAACGCTGCAAAGATCGATACCCGACAACTGAGAGCAACACTCGGACCCCTATTACAACCCGATCAGAGGTCTGATTAAAACCTCACAGACACGGGTTCGAGTTTTCAAATCCTAGACACACATAAGCCTTGCACTCTGACCTCGGGATTATCACGAGGGCCCCCCCCCCCCCCCCCCACGCAACCCACGCGTCCTCGCGCTCACCATACATATTCAGAAACGAGCGCGGTCGCCCGGGTGATAATCGGGCCGTCGCCGATTTCAATTTTCTCATTCGCCGCCGCTGCCCTACATCACATCCAGGACTTAATTTCATTATGGAATCTGAAGGTTTTTATTGCACCCATCACGTTTTGGTGGCTCCCCTGCAAATTGCTCCTGACTTCATTTCAACGTGTGCGTTCGAGACGACGAGGGAAGGAGACGGGGGGGATATTTACTGTCTGCACGACCCAGCACTTTTTCGTCTAATGAAATCCAAAACCCCGCTTTTTTTTTTTTTTTAAACACGTGCATTTCTGATTCGCTCGCTCCTGATCGCTAAATATTTATCTTCCTACTATAAACTACTAAGACTATCTTTATGTCTACTGGACTACTCCATGTCCTTTTACGAGATCCAATAAGCACCCGAGACTGCAGGTCTTGTTCCATATTTCGGTACTAATATTCAGGGTTGAGGGAAACATTCGGTCGCTTGGTTCGCGCTCTACAGTAAATCTGTCTCCTGGTGAAAACCTGGTGTATAACGAATACACGGTTGTATGTGTGAATCGAACTAAGTGTTTTTTTTTTCCACCCTCAGTGTCGTCTGTTTTAGTAAGGACTCTGCATTGACTCCAGAGAGACTGGTTTTTAGAGTAGGGGTGGAAGATTTCCCAGTAAATTTCCAGGAAGTTGTAATTGGAACTTAATTCGGGAAATTTGGGAAAATTTTTGGAATTTATAGAAAGTTTGGGAAAAAGATGCACACACACACACACACACACACACACACATATAATTTTTTCATTTGCCTGTAACGATTTGTAAAAGAATGACACTTTAATTTAACTGTTAATAGTAAACAATGTCGTTTTACTAAGCTATTCTGCAACATAATGATACTGTTTACTATAAACGGTTAAATACAAGATATACACGGTACAAGGAAGTTTAAACATAAAACAATGTAATAATTGAGTTTACGTGAATGGCCACAACACTTTTTGTTACTCTTTTGAATCTCACAGGATTCAGAAAATGACGTGCATTTTGCTATGGAACACCCAGTGCATGCATGGGGCGGGGCCTAAATATTCCTGCAGTAATTGAGCTGTGTGCTTGTGATCGATGAGATAAATCTGGTCGTTTTAAACCAACATTCATCTGCAACTACATTTAAGATCGCTGTTAATATGCAAGTTTGCGAATTCCCCTTTATTCCCTTGGAAAATTTCCCATCTTGAAAAATTGCAAACCTGTTCGAGAGCATCTTCAAGGTGAACCTTTAGTGAGCTAGAAAAAGTGAATCTCTTGTAACATACAGTAAATCAGGCTGCATATATATATATATATATATATATATATATATATATATATATATATATATATATATATATATATATATATATTTATATATATATATATATATATATATATATATATATATATAAGATGATGTAATGAAACGTATAATGAAATAATGAAATATAATATATGAAATAATGAAATATATATAGTGTCTATATATATATTTACATTTACGGCATTTAGCAGACGCCCTTATCCAGAGCGACTTACAACTGAGCAACTGAGGGTTAAGGGCCTTGCTCAAGGGCCCGCTAGTGGCAGCGATTTGGTGTAGTAGTGGGGTTTGAACCCATGATCTTCCGGTCCAGAGTCCAACACCTTAACCACTGGGCCACCACCTCCCATATATATATATATATATATATATAATATATATATATATATATATATATATATATATATATATATATATATATATATATATACACACACACACGCACACACATAGAGATAAAAATAAATATAAAAAATAAATAAATAAATAAAACTTGCTACAATAAAACATGCAAATAAAGTGATTCAATGCATTTTAGTGTCTTTAATCCCCACATTTTCAAGCTTTTTCTGATTCTTTTGTGTAACAGCAAACGACGCATCACTGTGGTTCTGATTCAGATCAGTGTGAACGCACACATTGACTCACCTTCCTCTTTTATCTTCCGTTCCTCCTCGTCTTTCTTTTCCTTTGCTTTCAGTGCCTCGTCTGTCCTGGCTGGGGAAAAAAAGTGAGAGAGAGAGAGAGAGAGAGCATAAAATAAACATGTATGAACAGGCATTACACTTATTGTACAGTTCCGCACAATAATCGATCGCCGACGTGGGATAATTATGACGCTCTAACCGGAGTGAGGCGAGTTTAAGTTGTCAAATATTTGCCCAATAAAGTGCTCTTCAATGTCATTTGAAGTGGTGTGTGCATTTCCTTCCAAGCACCTCTTCATCTCTTCTTCAGCACGCACACATCAAAAAGCTCCTCTTTTTTTTCTTCTTCTTTGTCAGTGCCCTAATTAAAAGCTTAAGAGCAATCCCGACGCTGAGGATCTGCTTTTGTGTACGAATCTTTCAGCAATTCATTTAGGCTGTTGACTCGGCTTTCCTTCGAATAATAAAGATGTTAGAGGAGATTAAGAAATATAGCGGGGAGTGTGGCGGGACTATCAATACAGCCTGTAAATTAATTACGCCTCTGTTCAGGCAACATCATTTATTCCTCGAACGCCCGTGTCTCCCAAGTGCAATTCGGTTTTTATTGCTATTTTACTCGCTGATGAGTGCAAGCCAACGCAAGTCCCTTATATCATTACCTTCAATGAGTTTCAACTTTTGAAATAAAGAGCGAGCGGAAGGAGGAAAAACAAGCGCGCGGCCACGGTTATTAACGGGACTGGGATCGGAGTTAAACGCGCTGGTGTGCGCTCAGTGGAAATTTAAGTGGATAACATGATTGAGGGTGATCGGATTAAGATGACAAAATAAATAAATAAATAATAGTGTCAAAGGAAGATTGAGGCGGAAAAGGCCGGTGATGAGATCGCATGTACTTTAAGCGGGGAGACGCCAGTTTGGAAGCGAGGCTATGATGTCAAAGAACCCTGTAACACGTGTACAAGCCAAGACACAAGTCAAAACTCATAAAATACATCTACATCATATATAATATATATATATATCTATATATATATATATATATATATATATATATAAATATATCAATATATATATATATATACACACACACACACACACATATACATATATATATATATATATATATATATATAATATATATATATATATATATATCTATATATATATATATATATATATATAGACTGGGCTCGACTTTTTTTTTAACAGCATTTTCTCTATTTTTCTTTTTTTCCCCTTTCTGCACTGTGCTTGGGGCGGTGGTGCAATATCAAACTGTTTGTCCGTCTCTCGTCTCTGCTGGGGCCTCGTGGGATATCTGCCCCCACAAACAAAGAAGGGGAGGGGATGGTTTTAGAGGTGGAAGTACGATCTTGATTGTGCTGAATACACCAGTACAAATCTGTGTTTTATCCCTATGGATCATCACACTGATACGCGCTCGCACAATGCACACAACGCGAGCAAACACTGCAGGATGTGGATCTGCGAGCGTGCACTTGCAATGCTGGTCGGCTTGATATAATAATGAAGTAAACATCGAAGGTTAATATTAATGAGTTACGGAAAACGGCAGGACATCTAATGGTTCGTTTGGAGGCCGCGCTACTTAACTATACTGTTGTTCAAATCTACACTATATTTGAATATAGGGGGGGTGGAATAGAACTGTCCTGTAAGTGCTTCATGATACACTTGCAAAGGTCATGGTGGTTTGGTGTTAATGAATTGGAAACATAATACATGGAAAATCCAGTGGAGAAGAAAAAAAAAAAATCAAATGTGGTGTAAAAGTAATAAAACACTCTACAAAGATGTGACGAAACGACCATGTCGTTTATTTATATTTACATTTACATTTGGCAGACGCCCTTATCCAGAGCGACTTACAACTGAGCAATTGAAGGGTTAAGGGCCTTGCTCAAGGGCCCACTAGTGGTAGCTTGGTGGGGGTGGGGTTTGAACCCTGGGTGTGGGGGTTTGAACCCATGATCTTCCGGTCCAGAGTCCAACCACCTTAACCACTGGGCTACCACATCCCAGCATCCATACATTTACATTAACCGCATTTGGCAGACGCCCTTATCCAGAGCGACTTACAAATGAGCAATTGAGAGTTAAGGACCTTGCTCAAGGGCCCACTAGTGGCACCTTGGTGGTGGGGTTTGAACCTGTGATCTTCCGGCCAACACCTTAACACCTGGGCTACCACCTCCCCCCTTATATCCATATACTAAGGAATATGAATATATATATATATATATATATATATATATATATATATATATATGGTACAAGGACACAAGTGACTGTGGGTGTTTCTGAAGTGTTACGACAAATTTGGAGGTAAAAATGAATTTTCGGATGATATAAAATGAATTCTTTCCTTCATGGACTGGAAGATCATTGCAGTTTCCTGCTATCACTGGCTATCACTGGTGTCAACAGTGTTCCCGTTCATTCATTGGGTAAAAGTACAGATACCAGCGTTTTAAAAAGACTTCTGTAGAAGTATCAACTCAAGCTTTTTACTCAAGTAAAAGTGCAAAAGTCCGGGTTTCAAAACAATTCCAAGTGTAAAAGTAATGTAAGGGTTAAATGGCAATCGCAAGTTTATTCAAATGTCTCTCTCCCGAACTCCCTACTGTAGCCAGTGGTGGAGAAATAATCACTTTTAATCACTTTTACTGGTTACGTCCTCGTTGGAGTGTGACGTGATTTGTTGTCGTGTGCAGGCGCGATGGATCGAGTAGTGCAAACCAATAGGGTGTCGGAATGGAACATGTTTATGTCTCATCCAATCACAGTCACTCTACCCGGATGGAGTCGTTTATCTATTTATTTATTTATTTTTGAACGAACGATGAGACGCCGGAATGAAAACGAGCCGAAATGAAACAGGAGTAACGAGGCTGTTTTTAAGGATTGTAAAGTACAGATAATTGCATAGAAATAAACATTTTGGATGAAAAATAATTCATTAACCCGAGCGACGAACCATCAATGGTGGTTCGCTAAATTACAAACTTAAGATACAATCCTCCAACAAGTCTGCCGAAAGGGTTTTTTTTCTTCTTCTTAAACAATGCAAAGCGGAAAAAGTGCACGTTTGTGTTTCACTAAAAAGGTACTGTTTGACCCTGGAAAAGGGGAAAAGGGTCTTCATTCCCAGAC
>JACRUU010000001.1:15531871-15554371 GCA_030449085.1 Kryptopterus vitreolus | reverse complement strand
CCCCGATGTGGTCGAAAGTTATGTCGTTATGATCTCCTCTCCTTCGATGGTCTCGAAGGTCCTCAGAACAACAACAGGAATAGCCTTTGTTTGTCACATATACATTACAGCACAGTCAAACACCTGAACCCACTGGCCTGCATTAACGTCCACAGGAGATCGTCTGATGAATCATATATAATATATATATATATATATATATATATATATATATATATATATATATATATATATATATATATATATATATATATATATATACACAGTGGCAAGAAAAAGTATGTGCAATTTCATGGTTTTCTGAATAGATTTGTCATAAAATGTTATCTGATCTTCATCTAATTCATTGGTATTGACAAACACAATGTGTCTAAAAATAATAACACCAAAAAAATCCAATCTTTCTTGTCTTTATTGAACACAATCATTCAACATTCAAAATGGCAGTGGAAAAAGTAAGTGAAACCTTAGAATTAATAACTGGTTGACCAGCGCTTCCTGTAGCTGTGGATCAGACCTGCACATCGCTGAGGAGGAATTTTAGCCCATTCTTCCTGGCAGAACTGCTTTAGCTCTGTCATATTCTTTGGACGTCTCATGTGTACGGCCCTCTTCAAGTCAATCCATAGCATCTCTATTGGGTTGAGGTCTGGGCTCTGACTTGGCCACTCCAAAAGGCGGATTTTGTTTTTCTGAAGCCATTCTGTTGTGGACTTGCTCCGGTGTTTTGGGTCGTTGTCCTGTTGCATCACCCACTTTCTACACAGTTTCAGCTGATGTACAGACATTCTCACATTATCCTGAAGAATTGTCTGATATACTTGGGAATTCATTCTTCCCCTCAATGATTGCAAGCTGGCCAGGCCCTGATGCAGCAAAGCAGGCCCAAATCATGATGCTTCACCATACTTTACAGTTGGGATGACGTTTTCATGACGATATGCCGTGCCCTTTCTACGCCAGATGTAGTGCTGTGTGTTTTTTCCAAATAGTTCAATCTTAGTTTCATCAGTCCACAAAACATTTTGCCAATACCGCTGTGGAGTGTCAATGTGCTCTTTTGCAAACTTAAGGCGTGCAGCAATGTTCTTTTTAGTAAGCAGCGGCTTCCTTGGCGGTGTCCTGCCGTGGATACCCTGCTTGTTCAGTGTTTTACGTATTGTAGACTCATGAACAGATATGTTAGCAAGTTCCAATGATGCCTTCAAATCTTTGGCTGTCATTCGGGGTCGTTTCTTTACCTCATTGATGAGTGTTCGTTGTGCTCTTGGTGTCATTTTGACGGGGCGCCCACTTCTAGGTAGAGTAGCAACAGTCCCAAATTGTCTCCATTTGTAGATTGTTTGGCGAACTGTAGACTGGTGAATTTCTAAAGTCTTTGAAATAACTTTGTAACCCTCGCCAGCTTCATGTAAATCAACAATTCTTGATCGTAGGTCCTCTGAAAGCTCTTTTTGGCGAGGCATGGCTCACATAATCATGTTCTTCTTGTGCAGAGCAAACTCCAAAGGTTTGAGGGGTTTTTATCAGTCAAAGTATCTGTAGTCCACACCTCCAAACTTATTGTCTTAACAAGACTCCAGGTGTGCTAAAACCAATTAACTCCAATTAGCTTTTTTGAGGTCATTAACTCAAGGTTTCACTTACTTTTTCCACTGCCATTTTGAATGTTGAATGATTGTGTTCAATAAAGACAAGAAAGATTGGATTTTTTTGTGTTATTATTTTTAGACACATTGTGTTTGTCAATACCAATGAATTAGATGAAGATCAGATAACATTTTATGACAAATTTATTCAGAAAACCATGAAATTCCAAAAGGTTCACATACTTTTTCTTGCCACTGTATATATATAAGTCGTGAAACAAGCCACAAGAGTTTTGGAGATGCTCTGACTCGGTTGTCTAGACATCCATACGATGGGGGGTTGACCAGTGGTTAAGGTGCTGGGATAACGATCGGAAAGTCTTGGTTACAAACCCCGGTATCGCCAAGCTACCACTCTTGGGCCCTTGAGCAAGACCCTTAAACCCTTGTGCTCCAGGGGGAGCTGTATCCTCAATGACCTCAATCCTCAATGGGGAAGGGGGGGGAGCTTCCAAACAAGTTGCGATATGCGAAGAAAGAATTTCACTGTTCTGTAAAGTATGTGTGACAAATAAAGCCTATTCTATTGATTCCTTCTTTGAACGCATCAACTTTGAGGACACAATGTTCACACGATGCCTGATATGTAGCACCCATTAACAGGGGCCAGGAAGAAGAGATAATCACTGTTATTCACTGTTACCATGTCATAACCTGTTTTGCCGGATTTCTACGATAAAACCCATAAAAGTATCGGAGGCTCTGCGTTCGAAAACAAAAAAAAAAAAAACGCTGCGTCCTATAGATGCATTCCTGCCAGAAAAATATACGAATTATAATGAGTAGAAACAAGATGAAAAGGTGAAACACAAATGGGAAGAACTCTGCATGTGTGTGTGTGTGTGTGTGTGTGTGTGTGTGTGTGTGTGTGTGTGTGTGTGTGTGTGTGTGGGAGGATAGCAGGAATATCTTGAGGGACAGACGGACCGGCGGTGAGAACGAAACAGAGAGTAGTGGTTTACAGGCCATCTCTTATTCCCTCTGAAGTCCAAACAGCCTGATTAAAACTACACAACCGCAGGAAAGCGAGGGAGATGGAGGGCAGGATGGATTGAACGCGCGAAGGAGGACGAGCGCCTGGAGGCCGGCAGATGTTTAGTGGCTATGGATTTTGTGTGCCGTTCCAGAAAGAGCGAGAGAATGAAAGAGAAAAAAAACGAAATACGGACCAAGCTTCATTATTCAATCCCCTATGCAAATTCGAACCCGCCCAGATCACCAGGCCACGCCCCCCACTTTTTTTTTTTTTTAAGTTACATTAAATCTGATTTAAATATAGCAAGCGATTTCATTCTTGTGGTCTAAACGTTTAGTTTTGGACAAAATTGTTTACTTTTTAATCAGTTTTATAGCAAAATATAATACAGGGATTTAATGGTGAGGGAAAAAAAAAAAAAAAAAAAAAAAAAAAAAAAAAAAAAAACACTCACGCAAGTCCAGAAACCGTATCCGCTAAAACAAGTATCCTCCTCCTTCTAGTCCTTCTGCTCAGGACTTTATTCCGCATAAATAACACACAAACTAAACAACAACAAAAACACCTGCGCATGTTGTTAAACCGCCATAGAGTGACATCATTGCATCATTGCATGTATGAACGTGTGCCGTGTTCATAAGACACAGAACAAACCCTTGAATCAACACACACACACACACACACACACACTGTTTATACTTGGTTTTGTGTGTGTGTGTGTGTGAATTCAAATCCATGAGTGTGTGTAGGTCTTTGCATTCAAATGCCACTCAAATGCAATCTGAATGTCAGGCTTGGAGGAATCGTGATAAATCAGAGCCGCACCGGATGACAAACATAATATTCGCTACCGCGTTACACGATTGGAAAAATGTCCCTTTGAATAACTCGTGCGCGCACACACACCAACACACACGCGCGCACACACACACACACACACACACACACGTTTACTTTGACACATACACAGACACACAAAGCCAAATCTACAGGCTAAAACACAAACACACACGCGCACACACACACACACACACACCTGTCCATAAACACACAAAGCAGGGATTAGTGCGACGTGAGACAGAAAATGAAGGAAGGCAACAATGCGATTAAGCATTAAAGGAAATCTAACCCTTGGTGCTGATTACACTAATGAGGGCAATAGGTTAAACACATGGCAGGTGAAATCCCATAATATATGCAGCCACTAGGTGGCGCGGTGAGCTTCAGAGGACTTTTAGGACGCAAACACACACATACACAAACCAAATCTCACACACACACACACAACCGGAGGAGTGTTTGCTATTTCCGAGCGGCCTCGGCGCACGCAGCTCCATTAAACCCACTTCATGTACATCTTGTACGGCATAATTTGCTTCAGGGAAATTAGAGTTGAGCATGAATTTCATTTGCGCGACGACAGGAATGAGCGCGAGTCAGACGCCGAGCCGAGAGCAATTAGCACGCCTTGAAAATGCGCATGAAAATAGGCCTTAAAAAGTTTTTTTTCCCTTTTTTTTTTAGGGTTTCCCCTCCACGATTTAATTGTCTATTTACTTAGAAACTGGTTTGTAAGGAAAAAACACTGACCCAGTAGAAGTGTTCAATAATATATATAAATATATATATATATATATATATATATATATATATATATATATATATATATATATATATATATATATACACACATACACATACTAACATCTCTAATCTAGACTGCTTAAAAGATTAAGGCGGGAAAGCAAACACACACACACACACACTAATTTACCAAACACTGTCACATTGGAGCCCAAAGTAAATGAAATTCATCAAATATTAATGGAGCGAACAATCGCAAAGAGATATCATATCAATACGATGAATAATTCATAGAAAAGGAAGATAAATAAATAAATAAATAAATAAATAAATAAAAACACGCCCGTCTTGCTAGATTGCTCGCTTATACATGCGCTGCTCTCTCTCTCTCTCTTTCTCATAAGAGGCTTTTGCAGATGAGATCAGTGCTTTCGGCGTGCACACTTTTTCATCACGCTCCCTAATACAGTCAATTACACGCTAATTAAGTCATTCTTGGCTGAACTGTTTAGGGGGAGAGGAGGGGGGAAAAAAAACACATGCACTTAAAAACTAATTATGCATATAGGTAAAAAGCTGTTTGGATTCCTTTTGTTTTTTTTTTGGTCCACTTCACTTGTTTACATAATACAATCGAGCAAATTGAACACCAGGAGTGTTTCTTAAACTAATTAGTTTTTGTATTTTTTTCCCCCTGGTATGTCGGACCGGAATTGGGGATCCAGGCTTTGAAACCATTTTCTGTAAGAACCGATCCGAGCGGTTTATTATTGAGTAACGGGGGCGATCCTTGACATGGCATGCCGCCGTAGGAAAAGCATCGAGTGCAGGTTAAGATGATGGCGCACTTGTTTTAGAAAGCCAAACGATGCAATCTGTAAGTGTGACGTTACGAGAAAAATCCTGTGGAATCTTACATTGCATGTAACTTTAAAGAGAAAATTTGGGCTGATCAAAATATTTAATCGCGATTAATCGCACAATAATCTTTACTAATACTCTAACTGTAACATGTTATAAATTCTCTATAAATCCCTCCTTTTAATAAAGCTCTTGATTATTTAATATTATAATTAATATTTTAATATTAATTTCTTGTTCATTTCAATGTTACTTTGTTTAGCGGTGATTTTAAGTGTAAAATATGGGACGTGGCTCCTTTAAGAATTGTGTTCCGGTTGCTTTTCCATATAAACTGGTGACTTTCCATATAATCTGGGGCGATACTGTTTAGGTTATACGGAAGCTCATTGCGCTCAGGAAAAAAGCGCTTTACTGCGTAATACGGATTTGGGAATGCGATGCGCTTGTGTAAGGTATCATACGGTAATATACGCTAATATAGTGAGGAGATCGTACCTGTTGTGAATGCGCAGCAGGGTTTCGTTTATTCGCCAACAGGATGCAGAGTGAAGGAGCAGATCACTCTCATAGTAACACACACTGGGTTAATGGGGCACTGTTCACTATAGCATTCTGATCAGGTGCTAATCATAATGATTCCTTTCATATGTATCAGTGACAATAAGCAATACATGAAAAATACCATTAAACATGATTGCTATATAAATGTGTTTTTTTTTTTTTTTGCATTACTTGAGGTTTATATTATAATGGCAAAATTCACGATGAAATTGCCTTGTGAGGACTGAATGAATTCTGAGAATGAATTCGCACTCCACTCTAATACCCGAGAAGTAAAAAATCTGACATCGGAAATGATCTATAAATGCCGCACGTCCACAACGAAGGTCCTTTCTATGAAAACGAGAACGTGCTCGCGAGGCCGCGTCCCTATAAACCCCGCATCTGAAACGAGTGTTAAAGCCGCTGCTCGGGAAAAATCATTTTTTGGGAAAAAAAAACACTTCTAATGATGAAATGTGAAATATCCGCATGACGAAACTTTCGCCTCGCTCCCCTTTTCCCTCCCGCGTCGGCGAAACTTATTTTATTTTGAAAACGCGCAGGGCCCGGCGGCGGCCTCGTGACGCTAATCGGAGGCGACTTCTTTAATTATCTAAGTGAATATTGGATATCCGGTTAGGAAAACGAGACACAACTGGGAATTATTCGTTTTCATCTCAAGAGCTTTGGCAGATCTATACTGTTTTATTAATGAGGGTTTGATATCAAGACAGAAAAAGAGGAAAAACAAGAAGAAAAAAAAAACACAAAACAAAAACAAAACAAACAAAAAAAAAACGCATGTATTTGCATTCACTCCATCCCTTCGGAAGGTATAGGAAAGCGCTTTATAACTCGCCTCGCTCCGTCTCTCTCTGACCCGAACCTACTTAGTTGAGAAGCCTTCGAAAGGCTCGCGGACGAAGGACACAACCTATGGAGCTGCTCGCCTGCTCGGGTTTAAGTCCAGAGTATAGAAACACTACAAAGGAGCGTGTGGGTGATCGAGTTGAAAGGGGTGTGTCAGAGAGGCCAGTGCCGTTCGAACGGAAACTTCTCCGGCTCCTAGAACTTCACCCTGGCGCCGAGGCCAGCCGGGCTCGGCACTGGGAGTCGCCGGACCTTTACCTCAGACCAGCGAGCGCTTGAAGAACCCGATGTTCGCCGAGGTCGCAAAAGGCTCCTGCGAAAGGCCGGGGAGGAGTAGGCTACCGACTTAGGATGAAAGCGAGAGCGGAGATCTTCGCGGCCACGAGTCACACGGATCAAGCCGAGCTTTGAAATGTAGAGCTTTGGTGACCTTCTTTATGCAGGAAGAATACGTCCAGGAAAAGGAACGGAACGGTGAAATATTCACAGGCTTACATGCGATGGAGGAAGGAAAAAAAAAAAAAAAAAAAAAAAAAAAAAAAAACACCCTGACCCTTCCCTCTTGATCTTTTCCACTGGGTCCGTTCTTTCTTGCACCCTATTCTTCCCTTTCAGAGCGCCTGCTGCCCCCCACGTCACCGCATTCTCATCTTCTCTACTCGCGTCTTTTGGCTCCGTTGGTCTTATGTTCCCCCTACTGCTCTCACACTGGACTAAAGGTCTGGGTGCCTTTTGATCGATCACACACACATTGGAGGAAGCAGGCGTGTGCTCTCTGGACATCTGTCAGATGTGTGTGTGTGTGTGTGTGTGTGTGTGTGTGTGTGTGTGTGGGCTCGTGGGTCAAAGTACAACATAAATATATGATAATTCAGACTTTACACATATACATAAACATGTCACTATCGACATGTGCGGAAAGAGTTTTGGCGATCTGTAACTCTGAGCGATTATTAAACACTCCTGAAATCATTCATTTAGTCACCAAATTTTCACTCCGAATGAGGGAAAAGTGTAGGTTTAATGACATTATGTTTTTTTTTTTTTTCGTCAGCTGTACGCGCTGTAGAGCTCCGGCCAGGAGGATAAACAGCCCAGAATAAGCGCGCGGCATGTAAGGATGAGAATCGGAGGTTATACGGATTGATCATCAAATCTGGACAAGTGGAGTTTCGAGAAACATTTTACATTTTATCTTTTACAATCTGCAACTGCCCGAGAAAGAAAGAAAAAAAGAAAGAAAGAGACAAACAAACAAGCAAACAAAGGAAAAATGTGATGTGCATCATAAAAAGCATTAGGAAAGAAAGAAAGAAAGGAAGGAAGGAAGGAAGAAAGAAAGAAAAAGAAAGAAAGAAAAAGAAAAAAAAAAGGAAAGAAAAAGAAAAAGAATGTGATGTGCATCACAAAAAGCTTTTATAAAGAAAGGAAGAAAGGAAGAAAGAAAGGAAAAATGTGATGTGCATAACAAAAAACTTGAAGAAAGGAAAGAAAGAAAGAAAGAAAGAAAGAAAGAAAAGGAATGGAATGGAAATGAAAGAAGAATGAAGAAGTGGAGAACACATGAAAGAATTAATCAAATTAGGCAGGGACGGACAGACAGATAGAGACAGATAGATAGATAGATAGATAGACAGACAGACAGACAGATACTGTAGACAGACAGACATGGTGCAGATTATTGAAAGATGTGTGTGGCGCTTGAGTGTTTGTGTTAAGTGGACAAAAGGCTCAGTTTCAGAGACGTAGGGTGGCCCCCGTTGATAGTGAGTGTGAAGAAGACAGCGGCCTTCCTCCGCCCCCCCTCCCCCCCTTCCCGAGAGGACCCCCACGCATGAAACGCAAACGTCGGCTGACACACACAAGAATCCCCACAAAGGTGGCCACTTAGAAGAGAATACGAGGCCGTCGGGAGCGGCTGCGTCTCAAGCCGAGCTCAGCGGGACCAGGACTAACCCTTAAACATCTCGGACAAAGGGCCAGAGACACGGTGGTCTGGGATTGTGCTCAGTCAGGCGCTGCTGCTTAAGTCTAGAAAAGCGTTTTGTATTATGGGAGGGGGATTTATATTTCTCTACTCTCTCTCTCTCTCTCTCAAATTACTTCAGAGCAGAACATATAAGACAGGAAAAAAAAACACGAACATAAAGAGGAAGAGAGAACCAAACCGCGAGGCGTCTCCGGTCCAGCTCCGGCCTTGAATTCCGCCTCGCCCCCCCCAACTTTTCCTTAATGCTTATTTTCATCACTCTGCTTAAAATATTGATCATCAATTAGCGCCACGTCTGTTTTGCTACAGAAACGGTGTCGCTGTCTATCACGCTGTCAGAGCCAATTCGGCGCTCATTCCTTTTCGCCTCGACCGGCGCTCCCCGCCTTTGGAGACGCGCCTGAACATAGCCCAGGGCGCAATCGCCTATTCTCTTTCATTACGGGCAAAATAGGCAAGGTGAGAGAGATTATTAGAACTTTGGAATGATCACAAAGCTTGGTGCACCCTGTCAGATCCCCCCTACGTGTAATTCATCTGGTCCTCCGCGCCCCCACCACCACCACCAGCACCTCCAAAACCTCCTCCAACCCCACCTCCAGCGGTGAGTGATGGACATTATTCATGAACATCTGCGGCGCACTGAATATTGCACAACCCCGAAGAAGCGCCGTCATGACGGGGGAAGGCCGCTTTGACTTTAAAATGAAAGATCCGGCGCTGGAAACGGGGCCAGAAAAAGGACAAGGCCTCTCATTAGTTTGCATTAGAAGACGGCCTGATGCAAGACAAGAGGATATGAATACATACAAGGCCCAAATGCAACAGCTGTGCTTTGAGCAGGAAAATAAATAAATATTAATAATAATAAGTCGTGAGAACTTTCCTACTTTCAGAATTGTTTGGCCAGGTAACCCAGTAAGCATTCGGGCTTTACACAGAAGATACAGGAAGCGAAGCCAAGCTGAGGTCAGTGTTTTCTCCTTCTCTAGCAGGTAAACTCCCCCACCCAACCCCCCCCCAAAGCCCCGAGAGTCCTTCTACATTAAACCCCTCCATCGGCAAGCACAAGCATACACACACACACTTCCACGCTTCCTGTTTGCGTAGACCACTGCAGGGGTTTTTCTTGTTTCTTTCTTTCTCAGATCGGAGAGGAAAAGGCCACGAACCCCCCCCCCCCCCAACCCCCCCCCCCCCCCCCCCCCCCAAAAAAAAAAAAACAAACACAACACTTCACTTCATTAGATCCGACACAATGAATAAAATAACACCTTCATCAGCATCATCAACTCAAACACAGAGTAATAAATACTACGAAACATTACTATAAAAACATTAATAATTCATAATTGGGTCTGGGTTCTGGTGATTTTTTTTTTTTTTTTTTTTTTATTTAATAATGGATCATTGAGTCTTTTCGATGCCAGGAGGATTCAAGGTGCATTCCAAGTAGTGATGCTACATCCCGAAAAACGAAAAGGAAAATCGACTAGGAAGAGAATAAATTCGTAGCAGTAAGAGATTAAATTCGTAGCAGTGCGAGAATAAATTCGTAGCAGTAAGAGATTAAATTCGTAGCAGCGAGAATAAATTCGTAGCATAAATAAAGTCGTAGCAGTGAATAAATTCGAGAATAAAGTCGTAGCAGTGCGAGAATAAAGACGTAGCAGTAAAAGTAAATTCGTAGCAGTGCGAGAATAAATTCGTAGCAGTGCGAGAATAAATTCGTAGCAATAAAAGATTAAATTCGTAGCAGTGCGAGAATAAATTCGTAGCAGTGCGAGAATAAATTCGTAGCAAAGATTAAATTCAAAGATTAAGTGCGAGTAAAGACGTAGCAGTAAAAGATAAAATTCGTAGCAGTGCGAGAATAAATTCGTAAGTAAATTCGTAGCATGCGAGAATAAATTCGTAGCAGTCGAGAATCAATTCGTAGCAGTAAAAGATTAAATTCGTAGCAGTGCGAGAATAAATTCGAGCATGCAATTCATAGCAGTAAAAGATTAAATTCGTAGCAGTAAAAGATTAAATTCGTAGCAGTAAAAGATTAAATTCGTAGCAGTAAAAGATTAAATTCGTAGCAGTGCGAGAATAAATTCGTAGCAGTAAAAGATTAAATTCGTAGCAGTGCGAGAATAAATTCGTAGCAGTAAAAGATTAAATTCGTAGCAGTAAAAGATTAAATTCGTAGCAGTGCGAGCAATAAAAATAAATTCGTAGCAGTGCGAGAATAAATTCGTAGCAATTCGTAAAAGATTAAATTCGTAGCAGTGCGATAAAGAATAAAGCGTAGCAGTAAAAGATAAAATTCGTAGCAGTGCGAGAATAAATTCGTAGCATGCAGAAAATTCGTAGCATTCAAAGATTAAAGTCGTAGCAGTGCGAGAATAAATTCGTAGCAGTGCGAGAATAAATTCGTAGCAGTAAAAGATTAAATTCGTAGCAATGCGAGAATAAATTCGTAGCAGTGCGAGAATAAATTCGTAGCAGTAAAAGATTAAATTCGTAGCAGTGCGAGAATAAATTCGTAGCAGTAAAAGATTAAATTCGTAGCAGTGCGAGAATAAATTCGTAGCAGTAAAAGATTAAATTCGTAGCAGCAGTAAATTCGTAGCAGTGCGAGAATAAATTCGTAGCAGTAAAAGATTAAATTCGTAGCAGTAAAAGATTAAATTCGTAGCAGTGCGAGAATAAATTCGTAGCATTCAAAGATTAAAGTCGTGGCAGTAAAAGATAAAATTCGTAGCAGTGCGAGAGTAAATTTATAGCAGTATAAGATTAAAGTCGTGTAGCAGTGCGAGAACAAATTCGTAGAAATGCATCTTCCGCTTAAGCAACACCTCTCCTCTTTGAATAACAGGCACATATAACCATCGATATCCTTGGAGTGGACGACCGTTCGCCATTTCAGACTCCACCAAAGAACCAGGCTCTGTCGGCTATCACTGGTTACGCTCCAAAAATCCAAAGAGCGGAGGCGATTCAAAAGGGGGCGCTCAAAACACACACAGGTTCGGTACTGGATTTTAACTTGCGTTCGGGACTCATATTTTTATTCGCAAATCATCATCGGGTGAGGGGCGTTAGACATGGGGGGGGGTGGGGGGGGGGGGGGGGGGATAAACATGTCTTTGTGTTTCAGCATTAAAGTTTATTGAAAGGCTTAATGACGAGCTCGGGGGTTATAAACAATCGCGCGACACGCTATTAATAACCTGTACAAGCGGGTGCTAGTCATTAACGCCATCGCTAGGTTTTTAATCCCTATTTTAAAACAGCCACATGTACATAGTGTTCCACTAATCCAATTTGTTGCTTGTGAAGCCTTTAAACTGATCCATCTGGATTTTTGTCCACTTTTCCCTTTCCCTGTTTGGCAACAAACAGGCAGGAATACTGTGTGTGTGTGTGTGTGTGTGTGTGTGTGTGTGTGTGTGTGTGTGTGTGTGTGTGTGTGTGCACGGCTTTAAAAAGAAAGACAGAAAGAGGCAGCTTTGAACAGCGCTTCAGCTGCTATATCAGCCGGCCCTTTGACAAGGGCTGAAATGGGCGTCTGGCTACAAGCGCCGCTTATTGCGAATGGCAGATGAAGTTCGCCGTGGCGGTTGGAGGCAAAATGAGCTTTGACAGCTTTGTCAGAGCGTTCAAGGCATTCAGTGGCAGGCCGGAGATTCGGCGCAATCGCTCGCCTTTCATCTCCCAAATGTGGGGCTCAGGAAATCTTCCCACAAAAAGAAGAGAGTTAAAATAATGCTACTACTTTTTTTTTTCCCCAAACAGAAAGGGAAAAATAACTCGGACAGGAATGACAAACGATCCTCTGCCTTGTCAGGACGGGAAGGGTAAATTTGAGAAGAAAGGGGAAGAAGGAGCAGGGAGCCGGTGATGGAACCCGACGCACAACTGAAGATGTCAGGGGACGTTAAGAGCGGTGTGGAGGAAAACAAAGCGAGAGCAACAACAGCTCCGGTTCTTCCTGCCATCCCGCTCACCATCGCACTGGCTGGAGCGCTCCTCCGGGATCACCGCCGCTGTGGGTGACGGCGATTCTGTCTTTTATACGAGCGATAGGTGGAAGATCGCTACGAGGAAAGAAGAGAAAAGTAGCTATGTCAATATTCAAGAAGGATGTAATGACCTGTCATGACCACCCTGTAATGAACTAATTCCATCTTAGACAAACAAACTAATGTATTTAATGAGGAGGGGTTCCCAACCAGAGTTTACCTCATGCCTTTTTAAGGTATCAAAACAGACAGACAGACAGACAGAACGCCATAGAGACAAACAGACAGACAGACAGAAATAGACAGATAGATAGATAGATAGATAGATAGATAGAGTGTGCTTACTTCACTTCACTAGAGACAGACGGACAGACAAGCAGACAGACAGAGAAATATAGTTAGATAGACAGACAGACAGATAAAATGTGTGCTTACTTCACTTCACTAGAGACAGACAGAGAGACAGAGAGAGATAGATGGATAGATAGACAGACGGACAGAGATAGATAGATAGTTAGACAGATAGACGGGCAGACATGCAGGCAGACAGATAGATAAAATGTGTGCTTACTTCACTTCACTAGAGACAGACAGACAGACGAGTAGTTAGATAGACAGACAGATAGATAAAACGTGTGCTTACTTCACTTCCCTAGAGACAGACAGGCAGGCAGCAGACAGACAGAGAGAGAGAGAGATAGAGAGAGAGAGAGAGAGAGAGAGAGAGAGATGGGTAGATAGATAGACAGACAGACAGATAGATGATAAAATGTGTGCTTACTTTACTTAATTAGAGACAGACAGAAAGACTAGAGATAGAGAGAGAGATGAGATGGGCAGAGAAAGAGAGAGAGATAGATAGATAGATAGATAGATAGATAGATAGATAGATAGATAGATAGATAGATAAAATGTGTGCTTGCTTCACTTCACTTCACTAGAGACAGACAGACCAGACGAGTATTGAAGACAGACGATATAAAAACGTTCTTACTTCACTCCTAGAGAGACAGCAGGATCAGAGAGGAGAGAGGAGAGGAGAAGAGAGAGAGAGATAGAATAGATACAGAGACAAAAGACAGAGATAGATAGATAGTAGATAGACGGAAGCAGAATGCAGGCAGACAGATAGATAAAATGTGTGCTTACTTCACTTCACTAGAGACAGACAGACAGACGAGTAGTTAGATAGACAGACAGATAGATAAAACGTGTGCTTACTTCACTTCCCTAGAGACAGACAGGCAGGCAGGCAGACAGAGAAAGGAGAGAGAGAGAGAGAGAGAGAGAGAGAGAGATAGGTAGATAGATAGACAGACAGACAGATAGATAAAATGTGTGCTTACTTTACTTAATTAGAGACAGACAGAAAGACAGAGAGAGAGAGAGAGAGAGAGAGAGAGAGAGAGAGAGAGAGAGATAGATAGATAGATAGATAGATAGATAGATAGATAGATAGATAGATAGATAAAATGTGTGCTTGCTTCACTTCACTTCACTAGAGACAGACAGACAGACGAGTAGTTAGATAGACAGACAGATAGATAAAAACGTGTGCTTACTTCCCTTCCCTAGAGACAGACAGGCAGGCAGGCAGACAGAGAGAGAGAGAGAGATGGGTAGATAGATAGACAGACAGACAGATAGATAAAATGTGTGCTTACTTTACTTCATTAGAGACAGACAGAAAGACAGAGATAGATAGATAGATAGATAGATAGATAGATAGATAGATAGATAGATAGATAGATAGATAGATAGATAGATAGATAGATAGATAGATAGATAGATAGATAGATAGATAGATAGATAGGTAGATAGATAGATATACAGACAGATAGACAGAATGTGTGCTTACTTCACTTCTAGTTGTGTAAAACGGAAAGCGTCAAAAACAACAACAACAAAATAAAAGATTTTTCTTGACAAGGAAGAAGTAAACACAGAGAGAGAGAAAAAAAAACAACCCTTGAAGCCATTTTTAAAAATGTGTAAAACAGTAAAAGAGCAAAGGCAGAAAGGCATGCGGGGAAACGCGCTACTGCTGAGGAAACCTCTCAGAAGCCTGAATGCACGGGCGATAAGAAAGGAAAATTCAGAATCATACAGCCATATTTATGGAAAAGCATCTTCTCTGTTCACATTGTACAAGCATAGTTTTCATTCTCTCTCTCTCTCTCTCTCTCTCCCTCTCTTTTTTTAATAAATCCAAGCCGTTTAACAATCCAGGCTTTTTCAATTTGTAAGATCTTTAGCCGTGCCTCTCTGTTGGCCGAGGTATGAAATTAATCTTTATCCCTGTTTTGTCGCTTTGGCTCCTCATTCACAGTGCATGTTGGTAATTAGCTCTGTGCTTTGATTCCAGGTTCTTCTGCTGCCTCCGTGTGCCAAATCTCTCTCTCTCTCTCTCTCTCTCTCTCTCTCTCTCTGTCTCTCTCTCTCTCTGTGTGTTTCTCCTCAACACCCACACAGGGCGTTCCGCGGTGCCAGCCTAAGACGACGGCACTTTAAAACACCATTACTTGGCCCTCATTGTTTTGTTCTGCACAATTAAAAACAAAAACAAAAAAGACGCGGCCCCTTCTTTTTATTTACTGAAGCAATAAGAGCCTCATCGCCCCTTCCCTCGCCTTTTTTCAGCCTTTGGAAAAGCCAGGCGCAGGGCTGGCTACATTTTTTTTTGTTGGGGTTTGGGGTGGGGGGGGTTCTTTGTTTGCGTATAAGCTTACTTTAGGCCGGGGTTCAAAGCGGCGAGGAGCAGCGAAGCGCTAATCCGAACGAGCTGCTAACTGGAAATAAAGATCAGTCGTGAGAGAAGCCAGGAGAGGATGCCCCTGACACGGTCCGATTCAAGCGCTAAAACTACTTCGAAAAGTGACTCATCAAAACTGAACTAAAGGGGGGAAATTTAACACTTGACAAGGAAAGTAAACGACGTAACGCTAATAACTGAAGAGGCAAATCTGGGATCTGGTCATGTGACTTACTGCAAAGCAAAGCACAGGTTTATACTGTTACTCTACTTCTAATATGTTTGATTTCCTTAATAGTGATAATAAAGTGTAGAGTGAACATTAATAATGCAACGCTTGTTAGAAAGACATTTAGAGAAGGAGTCTCCAGTGTCAGTGTTTAGTCAGGCACTAATAATGGGGTGAACTGGTTAAGGCAACTTTAAACACCCATTTGGACCCGAATTCCCACATTTTGCTCGTGACGTTTATTTTGTGCGACAAAATATTTAACCACGTTTCATTACAAGGTCCCCATAAAGTTCATATATAGAATGTAACACATTCATACAAAATTCTTTATTGTCAAAAGCCACAGTGATGAATGCTCCACAGGAGGCTCTGGAGCCGTGTGTTGCCGACCCCTGGCTACTACACAGAGGTGGGGGGGGGGGGGGGGGGGGGGGGCCTTATTGGGAGACCCAATAAGGGTTTCTACGGGTTTCTTTTCCATCTGTCCCCATAAAGAGCCGCAAACCTGTTCCAGCATGACACTGCTCCTGTGCACAAAGCCAGTTTGGAGATATGCTTTACAAGCGTTGGAGTGGAAGATCTTAAGTGGTCTGCTATAGAGCTCTGACCTCAACCCTATAGGATGAGGCTCCCCAGGCCTCCTCACGTTATATCAGTAGCTGAATGGGCACAGATCTCCACAAGCAAACTCCAATGGAACTATTGGAACATCTTCCCAGAAGAGTGGACTGATCGGGGGCTGCAATAGGAAAGTCGTAGCTCAGTGGTAAAGGCTCGGGGTTACTGATCGGAAAATCGGGGGCTCAACGACCCTTGATCCTTTTACTCTCTGTGCTCCAGGTGCCCTAAACCTGCATTACATGGTGTGCAACACCACACGTATGTACGTAAATGGACAAGTCAGCATTAAGATTTTTCTTCTCTTCATCCTAAAGGCACAACAACAAACACTACCGCTCATTATTTACCATCTTCTTCAACCCCCCCCCCCCCCCCCCCACCCCCCCACCAACCACCTTCTTAACCGGGTAAAGCAGAGTTACCGGAGTGATCCCCGATGCCTTCCAGACATCCTTGTGTTCCCCGAGAACCCCTAGGCCTCTCCAAGCCGACAGGACCCGATGTGGGGAAGTCTCTGTAGAGCAACTAGCCCCTATCGATCCCCTTTAAAGCTGCTGAATAATAAATCCTCGCAACCCCCCGAAGAGCTCACCAGAGCCTGGGGATGGGCTTAAACCCCACTAATTACATCAGCGCTGAAAGGAAATCATTGATCAACAGCATTATGGGAAACTAAACTGCCCCACGAAACTGGATCAAAGTCAGTGAAGTGGCTTAGTGGGCTCTCTGAGGAGATGACCCATAGGGGGATTTATATTTATATATTTAAAAAAAAAAAACCCTTGACAGATGCTGCTATAAACACATACGCACGCATGCATGCATTACAAATATGCACACACACACACACACGTCTGTAAGTCTTGGATCGGCGTTTTGGTCCGGAACAAACAATGGGTCAGATCTGTTCATTCATCATACTGAAGCATGCACAAAAACACACGCATTCAACACGTATCAAACAGAGTCATATCAGAACAGACATTTTACACAAAATAAATAAATAAACAAAAAAATACGAGCCTGAAACGCGCGGAATTCTCCAACAGGTTCACAGTTCCGAATATACAAAAGCCCATTCAAGGACACACAAAACTCTCATTCGCTTTTTGTTTCATTCGATTTTGAAGCAATTTTGCAACAAATGACATCATGCGCTTCTGGAAAAGGAAAACCGTGTCAGCCCTGATTTACTCTACAGCTGTACAAAAACACGGCATCTGGTTTAAGGTCCTACCTGGGGTTGGGAATTCGAACATCGATGCCGATTCGGGAATTCAGATACGTGAGATTAAAAATAGTATATTTCTTATAAAATTTTAATTTCAATTCCTATTATAGATTCCTGGGTGCATTTTTGTTCCACCTGGCAACCTGCCAGGACTTTATGTAGTAGTAATCTAAACAATAGTTTACAACATGGACCTAGCAGGAACCATGCTCCCAGCTCAAGGCTCTTCTCTGTTCTGGCACCGATGTGGTGGAACGAACTTCCACTGGAGGTTCGAACAACGGAGACACTGTCTACATTCAAACGCCGACTGAAGACCTACCTCTTCCAAAAACACATATCCTAACATTCCTTTTATTCTCTTTTACCTCACTGTCCAGAAATACATTATTTAAAAAAAAAAAAAAAAAAAAAAAAAAAGGCAACTGTCTATTCTTGTGTACTTGAGTTTGTATTAACATTTCTTGAATAAATCTTATCCTTAGATCGAGACCTAAAGCACTTCCTGTACGTCGCCCTGGATAAGGGCGTCTGCTAAATACCGCAAATGTAAATGTAATGTAAATGATCCTCCTGTCTTGAGACACGAATTTCCAGGTTTTGGGAGGCGACCTTGCGATTCGGCGGCCGTGTCGTAGCGTTTCCTGTGCCACTACATGCTCCTTATGTATTTGCGTGTTTCATTGGGTCCTTTATTTACCCCCTTTGCCTCAAAAGCGCTCACAAACGCGGCTACACTTTGTAAGAACAAACGCAGATAAAGCTAAGCTAATAAACACATTTGTAATTGTAATAAACAAATGTCATGAATAACAGGACTAAGCATCTGCATCATTTGGAATGGAAACAGGGAATCAGGAAACCCGACTCTAGATCCACCTCGACTAAAGAAATTCAAATTATCACAGTAACACTAGACCAGGGGTGGGCAAACTACAGTCTGCAGGTCACATCCGGCCCATTTCAATAGGACATATCATAATTATGACTGTATTAATCTGACCTTGTCCTGTAATTGCCTGACGTTCCAGCAGGTGGCGCATTAGGTGATACATTTAGTAGTTTTTTTATATGTTCACGTTTGATATGAATGTATTTGTCTGTACAATGTATATGTAGAATAGTGGAAAGTTGATTGGACGGGGGCGCAGGTGATTGGTCTGCTCCAGAGCTCTGGCCTCAACTCTATTGGACAACCGAAGCACACTCGTTGCGAACAGAGCGGCGGTTATTACAACCCCAAACGACAGCCGAACGTGTTGGAAAAGCATAAATCTTGCGGCCAGGTGTCGCTACAGCGTGTAATTTGGGGTTTGTGTAATCGTTCCCAATAGTCAACAATCGGATCACAACGAGGCTGAACGTGAAAAATGTAACCCCGATTACAGGTGATGAGAGGCATCAGGAAACCCGGCATCGTTCATCTTTTTTCAAACGTAAACCGTATTTAATTTGACCCAAATAGTAGAAAACCTGTGCGTACGGCGAAAGACGGAGCACCTGCTGATTGAAAAGGCACTATAGGTGTCTAGAGAGCGGAGAACCGCCGGCCCCTGACACCCCCTTCATGCACATGTAATGATCTATACCTAAAGCTTGCTGGAGGGGCTCTGCTCCAGAAATCCACCTGAGATTCCTTCGCCAGCAAAAACCGCAACGCAAGCGTGTGTGGAAGGAAATTTCTGCAACTGGTCTGTATGTTTTTGTTACCCCCCCCCCCTCTACCCTCGTGGCTG
This sequence comes from Kryptopterus vitreolus, assembly GCA_030449085.1. Classification (NCBI taxonomy): domain Eukaryota; kingdom Metazoa; phylum Chordata; class Actinopteri; order Siluriformes; family Siluridae; genus Kryptopterus; species Kryptopterus vitreolus. The sequence continues at coordinate 15,535,313 of JACRUU010000001.1, read as the reverse complement.
AACAGGGATTCATATACAAGCGCACACGAAGCTTTGCTCGCATCATTATGGCATTTGCAAAGCTCTGGGTGAATTGTATTGGCTTATGAGGCTTACAAGCGTCTTATCTTAGTCTTGCGTTTAAAAGTGACTTGCAAATTTGTTTAACGAAGAGTTTACACTGGTTTTATCGGGACGGGTTTTATTATTTTTTTTTGGGGGGGGGGGGGGGGGGGGGGGGGGGGGGGGGGGGGTGTGCTTTTCGGAGCGAGTCACCTGCTCGGGTGCTAAAGAGATGCTAATCTGCTATCGGGCGCATCTTAAAACATGAGTGATTACACCTATAATCGTCCGGCTCGTAAGCCGTCTGCGGCTGGGAGATAAAGTGGGTTTTGGTGGTGGGAGGGTACAAGAATGGCGGATAAATAAAAAGAGCGAAAAAGATTGGATGGGTTACGGATTACTCGCACAATAAAAAAAACAACAAACAACAACAACAACTACTTCTTGTCCGAGATGGTGTCCGTCTCCATTTCCTCCCCTTTTTCCGGGATCCATCTAATTCTGCCTTATCGAAGCCTGGTGCTGGCGGCCAAGGCCAAGTGGAGATGTTTACAAGGAAAGGAGGGAGGAGGAGGGGAAGGGGGAAAGATTGAGGGGGTCGATAGAGTGGTAATTCCTGGGTGGGTGTAATCCAGGAGGATTAGAAGTGTGCGTATAGGGGGATTATACGTTTTATCGCTAGATGCTCATCTGCTCTCTGCGAATGGAAGAGCAAGGCGGCGAGGCGTTACGGCAGATAGAGCGAGACAACAACAGGAATTAAATGCTTTCTTTCTCATTAATCTGCTCCTCCATCTCTTGATTTGTGTCGGGTTCGGTGGTGGGGGGGGGGGGGGTGGGGGGGGGAGGTGGGGGGGGGGGGGGGGGGGGGGGGTATTCAGCGTTTGGGCTTTATTGCTCGCAAACACGGATGCCAGGAATACTAGGAATGAAAAGCGTGTGCTACGGAGTCAGCAGTGTCTTGATCTCCTTCGGCGCTCCCTAATGACTGGAAGCAGTGAAGAATTCTGATCCGGAGAATTCGGTCCGAATTAAAATACTAAAGAGCGAATAAATGCGTGTAAGGACGTGTTGCGCTGACTACTGTAACTTTTCAATATGACTTGCAGCCTCAGAAAGTCGGCAACTCCGAGGTGACGTCCCATTTCGCAGCTGGAATACACTATAGGGACCAAGGCATCGACTTTTCCAGCCATACGTGGTTCTATGTACTAATGTAGGTTTACATTGGTTGAAGGAGGAGATCTTACATCTGACCTCAAACCCTATTGGACACCTTTTGGTATAAATTGGAATAATGTAATGGTCCATCTCCCCAGAGGAGTGGAGGTTAATAAAGCATCAAATGGAGACTAAGCACATACGAAGCGTAGAGTCAGATGCCCACAGAGATTTGTTTAAAGATGACTTTTATGGAACTTTTTTTTTTTACAGAGCTACACTCCATTATTTTTACTAAATATTTCACTTTTTTTTTCCGCACATTCACATTCTTTTCTCGATGCCATATTTGATTTACATATGAAAAAAAAAAAAAAACAGCACAATATTCGAAGGAAAAAAGTTTCATCACCGCCCGAACGAACACGTGTTTTTTCATCATTAAATTACATCATTTAATCTGTTTATTATCGGAATACATTTCTTTAAAAATGGGAAAATGTTTATATTTTCACATTTTACAACATATGAGAAACTGGAGAATTTTTTTCACACACATTTAAATGTTTATTTGTTTAATTATGTCATTTCTTTTCCATTTAAATATCTTTTTTTTTTTCCAAAGCATCCGCTGTACACGACTCTGAGAGCCACACTACTCTAAAAATGATTTTTTTTTTTTCCCCACCCATGCCAGAGCTGCTATCGAGAGAGGAAAAAAACAACAACCGGAAAATAAAAAGAAATAAATAAATCAGCTGATCAGCTGAAATTAATCACCTGACCAATCAAAATAGAGAATTTCCCAGCAGTGTAACACAGTAGAAAGGCGGTTATTATGCACAGAGAGAGAGAGAGCGCGAGAGAGAAAGCATTACTTAGTACCAGGATGCTATTTATTTTTTTTAAGTACATTTTGCCAAAAGTAATTTTTTTGGTTGTTTGTTTGTTTGTTGTGGGAATAGAAAAACCAGCACATATGTCATCACGTTATCTACATGCACATATCCGTTCTCGTCCACACACACGTGCCTTACAGATGGAGTATAAATAGAGTCAGTGTTTGAAGACAAATGATTAAGGGAAGGGGGGGGTAAAAAAAAAAAAAAAAAAAGAAGAAGAAAAGAAAAAGAAAAAGAAAAAGAATGCAATTATATGCGCTGGGGGAAGAAAAAAAATTACGGGACGACAAAAAAAAAAAAAAAAACTAAACTAACATTAATTCATGCACAGCACTTTCTGCAGGAGATGAAAGAATTGTGATGTACTTTCTACTATTTATTTATCCTTAAATGAGAGAATGAGGCACATACTTCTCCCAGGCCTTGATTGCTGCTTGCCTAATTAGACAGCAATGTGCAGGAAAAAGAGGGATTAATTGTTTATTTCTCTTCACCAGTATGTGTTGGACGAGTTTTGTGGAAGTAAGGGAGGGAAAGAAAAGAGAGAAAAAAAGAATGAGAGCGAGAGATATAGGATGTCAAATTTGTTTTCGGCGTGCCATCAATCTCGTGGACAGGACGTTGATGTCTCTGTCGTCGGTGGACCGAACCATGGCAGTGGCGGGGGGGGAAGGGGGGGTTGTTATGTCTGAATTCGCCGGACAGATCCACTGCCAAATGACGCAGGGAGCGGGATGACTGAAGCGCGTGCAAGCTTTTTTTTTTTTTTTCAAGCGGGCTGGAAAAAAACGGATCTCGCCGGCGCGCCAACCCAGAACAAGTGAGGCGTGTAAAACGCCGCCAAAACGACCGGGAAAAGTGGTGACACACGGTTGCTTGAAATTTGTAATTTAAACAAATCTGAAGTGCTAAATTAGCAGGTAACACGAACTGCTCGGCTGTGAAGGGGAGCCATAATGGCGCACGGTTGAGGGGGAACGACGCGGGGTTAATGCAAAACACGTGTACGCGGCGAAGCAGGAGCGAATCCGAGGGCCGCTCGCGAACGCCGTTACAGAGGAGCGTCTATGCGTATTAAAAGAGGGCAGGTGTCTAAATATTTACAAACCACTGCTGTTCATTCCTGTCGTTTCCGAGGGAACGGATTCGGCGTTAAACGAGCGCCAGCTAAGTATCGAGTCGGAAGGGACGAGTGACGAGTCACTAAAACAGGTGCTTCATTAGCATCAATGACATGAAACTGTACCACAAGTAGCGATGTCACCCCCCCCCCCTTCCCCCTCTCATTTGAACCCCGCTCTAACCACTCGCAAACATGTTGGCCGGCCGTGCGCGAT
>JACRUU010000001.1:15521871-15526871 GCA_030449085.1 Kryptopterus vitreolus | reverse complement strand
TGTGTGTGTGTGTGTGTGTGTGTGTGTGTGTGTGTGTGTGGTGTGTGTGTGTGTGTGTGTGTTGTGTGTGATGTTGGAAAATCATGGATGTGGTCTGTATTCACTGATGTTGCAGGCTGTTGCTTAAATATGGCTACCTGCTGTGTTTGGGAGCCTTAATGCCCCTGTTTAGTGTGTGAAAACACACACACACACACACACACACACACAAACTCAAAGCCTGTAAGACACACACCATCATCAGTAATATGATTCAAATGAACTAAACATTAACATGTCTCTCTCATGCACACACACACACACACACACACACACACACACACACACACACACACAGAATGAAATCAGCAGGGTCATGTGACCTCAAGTTTGGGTGTATCCGTGTGAGTGAAGCATACACACGATGCAACGTTCCATTTACTAAAGGGCTGTTCTTTTGTTACAGAGAGTTTTGATGCACTTTGACCTGTTGGAGCTCTGGGGGTGTTAAAACACACTCTCCATTCTCACACACACACACACACACACACACACACACACACACACACACACACACACACACAAACGCTGCCTGAGAGCTACAGCGAAACTAAAGTGCTCTCTAATAAACACAAATTGCAAAAATGAGGAAATTACAAATGCAGCTGAACAAACAGATTTGGGGATAAAGGCGTTATAAAGGAATGCGATTCTAATGCAGGACGAGGATATAAATAGCGTGTTTTTAACTGACCGTGTACAATCAAACTGGGTAAACAGCTACAAGTACATTTTCTTATGTAAATATTTAACAAGTTACAGGGTTAATTAAAATTTAATTTAAAAAAAGGGAAAAAAATATGAAGAATGATCAAAAGGACTGGAAAAATGAGAATAATAATAATAATACGATTAGAATATAAATTATAAGAGGTGAAGTTAAATAATAATAATAATAATAAGAGGCAGAAGAGAAGAAGAAGAAAAAATATGACACTAAGGATAATAAATAAGGATAATAATAATAATAATCCAGAAGGAAAGAAGAAATAATCAATAATAAATAATAATAATATAGAATATAAATTATAAAAGAGGTGAAGTTAAATAATAATAATAATAATAAGAGGCAGAAGAGGAAGAAGAAAAAATATGACACTAATAAGGATAATAATAATAATAATAATAATAATAATAAAAATATTAAATATAAATTATAAAAGAGGTGAAGTTAAATAATAATAATAATAAGGGGCAGAAGAAGAAGAAGAAAAAATATGACACTAAATAAGGATAATAATAATAATAATAATAATAATAATATAATAATAAAAATAAAATAATAAAAGAGTGGTGAATAAATAAGAAGTTAATAAATAATAATAAAATAAGTATTTAATAATAATAATAATAAGAAGAGGCAGAAGAGGAAGAAGAAAAAATATGACACTAAATAGGGAGATAGGATAATAATAATAATAATAATAATAAAAAATAATAATAAATAATAATAAATATAGGTAATAATAATAATAATAATAATAATAATAATAATAATAATAATAATAATAATATATAATAGGCCAAAAAAAAAGAAGGAAAATACAAGAAAATGATAATAAATTGGGTACATTTTTAAATGATGGCAGAAATATAACAGACATACAAATATATTTTCAATATTTCATTTTTAATTTTTTATGTATTTTTTGGAAATGCAAATTAAACCAATTTACGAATACAAATCTTTTTTTTTTTTTTACTTTCTGTGGGTCAAATCATACATACACGATTTTTTTTTTTTTACTTCTGTGTGTCTTATGAACACACACACACACACACACACACACACACACACACACACACACACACACAGGCCAAATAGGATCTGACCCATAAACATATCCACACAAAGCTTTCACCTTTCACAGAGGGATACCACAGAGCGAAAAAAGGGGCGTGTGTGTGTGTGTGTGTGTGTGTGTGTGTGTGTGAGTGTGTGTGAGCAGGAGAGCTCATTACAGATCTGCTGGGGCCCCTCCACAATAGGCCCTGAGCCACTTACGAGGGGATGATCTGCTGTGCACACACTCCCAGAGTCCATCAACACACACACATACACTCGCACCCTTGCGGCTGGGAGAGGATTTAGGGATCTCAGGAGACTTTGGAGGGGGAAAAAAAAATAGGAGTGAGCGAGCGAGGGAATAGAGAAGAAAAGACGAGAGGAGCGAGGCGGCTGGCGGGCGCACAGATGAGCAGCAGGGCTTAAAGCATGGCATGGCTCTCCGTCAGGAGAACATTACCATTCCAAAACCATACAACATCTGCTCTATCACACACACAGACAGAGAGAGAGCAAGAGAGAGAAAGCGAAAGAGAGAGAGAGGGGGGGGGGAAAGAGAGAGAGAGGGAGAGGGTGCGGTGTCTGTACTAGTTAGTAAGGTGCTCCCCCTAGTTCAACAGATTGTTTATCTATGGACTGGGATGTTAATACAGAGTAGTGTCTGTAATTTCGAGACAAATGGTGGAGTAAAAAAAAAAACACACACACAGTACACACACACACACACACACACACACACACACACACACACACACACACACACACACACACACACACACACACACACAATAAATACAGCTAACAAGTGAAGACAGGAAGTGCTTATTACCATGGCATTACAATTACCAGCCTTTGCTCCTGGAAATCAATCAGGTGCTTTGGGACAGCTCCTTTATCCAAAGACAGACATGTGTACACACACACACACACACACACACACACACACACACACACACACACACACACACACTTCTCATGGATATATAAAGCTCAGAGCAGTATTCAATTGTTTATAAGGCAAACTTTTATCATTATTATTACATTATTATTATTATTATCAGCAAAAATACTTTTTTTAACTAATTTCTGTATTTAAGTATTTAGCTTGGAGGCCAGACTGCAATCAACTCAGCCACGGGTTTGTGTAAAACCCAGATTCGTCAGGGTCACGTCATCAATGTCGGAAATCGTCAAATAAAATAGGATTCAAATAAAATAAGTAACGTCCGAGGAATTCCCTTCCATTTTTATTCACGGTGTATTAAAGATGCCCAAAAACTCCATCAACACTCCACTAAAAATAAATACATGAATTAATTAATTAATTAATTGCCCATTTTTTTTATTATTAAAATTTTAGATTTGCTTAATTAAATTTTTTTGTTAGAATTCCCTATTTTACAAATATAATACAGACAAATAAAACACACACACACACACACACACACACAGACAGACAGACAGACAGATGCACTCTCCCCGCCCTACGAACAAACTCTTTACGAACTTTTGCCCATTCAATTAAAGAATTTCAAATCAAGAGAATCTAAAATTGTAATAATAATAAAAGGGGGGGGGGTGCTGTATGTGAGGTGAGAGAGAGAGCCAGTCAGCTTTTCTGATTTATTTAGAGAGATTCAGTGAGGTTAAGTTCAGCGCTCTATAGCAGATCATGTAAAACTATCTTCATGGAGCTAGCTTTGTGAACAGGAGCACTGTCATGGTGGAACAGGCCCATGTCTCGTAGTTCGAGTGAAGGGAAAGTTGGCCCGTCATCCTATATAACTTTGTGGACGTTCATTCATTAATTGATTCATCTTCTACCGCTTTATCCAATCTTCCCTCGGGTCACGGAGAATGGGCATTAATGCATGATACACCCTGGATGGAATGCCAACCCATCACAGGGCACACACACACACACACATTCATACACTAGGGACAATTTTCCAAGGTGCCAATCAACCTACCGTGCATGTTTTTGGACCGGGGAGGAAACCGGAGAAAAACCCCCTGAGGCACGGGGAGGGGAGAACATGCAAACTCCACACACACCCGCCGAGACGGGAATCGAACCCGGACCCTGGCGGTGTGAGGCGAACGTGCTAACCATTAAACCACCGTGCCCCCCTACTTTGTGGACAATAAAATGTAAAATAAAACATGGCTGTCGGAAAAAAGAAAAAAAAAAGTCAGACGTCCCAATACTTTTGTCCATGAAATGTGCGTATATTGAAATGCAATTGAATGAACTGTACTGAAGAACATGAGCATGACAGAATGAGAAAAGCAACCCGAGATGGAGCCTTTAAATCATCCAAAGTCACAACACTTAAAGCGGAATGTGTGTGTGTGTGTGTGTGTTTTGCTCAAATCTGTCTGGGCGTCTGCAGACTGACCTCCCTCTTTGGCCCATAAAAGCGCTGCTTATAGGCCTCTCTGAGAGAGAGGATATCCAGAGACAGCACTGCTTTTAATACTCGTACATCTGGCCATCTGAGGCCGGCTCCTTTTCTTTTTCTTTTTTTCTTTTTTTCCCCCGCCACTCTAAACCCGGACTTTTTCATTTTTATGATGGGCCATTCTCGTTATGAGGACGTTAGTAGCATCGGGGGAGCTGGGGAGCTGGAATAATGACACTGCGAGGGCCGAACAAAGCGCAGAGCCCTTTTAATAAAGGCGACACACGCTACAGAGAGCAGGATAACACGCTGACTGCGGTGACTACTAATCACAGGTTAAGCAGACGATCACATTTCACTTAAAGCAAGCGCTTTGCTTTTTTTATTTTTTTTGCTTTGTCCTCACGAGGAAACGTGTCGGCTTAATCGGAGAACAAACTTGGGAGGTCAGATTCCAGTTTATTCGAAAAGATTTTTTTCCCTGATGTAAAGGTAACTCTAAAAGCGCTACGTCATGTTCAGTGACAAAAAACAAAACACAAAAAAAAAACACAGGAAAAAAAAAAACAACACAAACAAAAAGATAAAATAACGCCATTAGATAGGAATTAAAGGCAGTTTGGGGTTTGGTGGTCACATGACAGTTCTTTTAGCTCGTAGGTAGTGTATAAGGAGAGGTTATTTGTCCAAAACTGTATATTGTATTTATTTATTTTATGTATGCATTATAAAAAAAAAAAATCACAATGAAAATGTTATGAATTATAGCATAA
>JACRUU010000001.1:15514371-15516871 GCA_030449085.1 Kryptopterus vitreolus | reverse complement strand
CGCGCGTTAATCAGAGAGCGAACGACAGACTTGTCCTGAAAAGGAAAAAAAAAAAAAAACAAAGGCCTGGAAGACACACGCTTGTATTGATTTAGTTTATTTAATTGCTGGGCTTTGTTAAATACGATGCAAAAAAGAGAGACACGAGCGCAGGTCCGAAATAAGAAATCGTGAACCGTATGATCGCAGTTACACTTGTTTTTCCCGCCCATCACGCTTCCGGTATCTCTTCACACTGCTGCTCGTGCTGCATCACGGGGCTTTGTAACGCACTCGGGGGAAATTTTGGAGGATTCGTACTTTAGGCACACATGACTGTCTACTGGAGGTTTGACTGACGGTGCAGAAACTACACAATCCCTTCTACACGGCCCCTGATTCGCTCGTCTGACTCCTGGCCACCAATCATGCATGCTTTAGAGGGTCCATGAAACAATGTATACATATATATATATATATATATATATGTATATGTATGTATATCTATGTGTGTGTGTATGTATGTATGTGTATATATATATGTGTGTGTGTGTGTGTGTGTGTGTGTGTGTGTGTGTGTGTGTGTGTGTGTATATATATATATATATATATCAATGTAAGCATGTATCTCTCTCTCTCTCTCTCTCTCTCTCTCTCTATATCGATATCTATATATATATATATATATATATATACATATATAGATATATATACATACATATACTATATATATTATATATATATATATATATATATATATATATACATATACATATATATATATATATATATATATACATATATATATACATGTATATATATATATACACACATACATACACACACACATAATTTGTGCTCACACTCGCAGAGACGCAAGCGTTCCTGTAGGACGTTCTGTACAGTCTATCCAAGTGAAAGCAGTGGTCACTCTAAAGAGCTTTATTCAATTTGCTCATTTACAAGCCTAATGGCTGCCTGTAATTCATTAGCAAACACTAAAACCCTTTTAATTGCAGTCTCTAGGGCTTTCCCTATCCCCTTTTTCCTCACTCGAATATAAAAACATCTATATTAAGAGACGGCGTTCACACCGCAGTCACGGGAAAGAAAAGAAAAAAAACCTCCTCTCCAATTACACGAGTGCCAATCAAGTGCAAAAACAATGAAGATGATAATGAATTAAACGAGGAGATACGGACAATGCAATCCTGACATACATGCATACATCTACATGATAATCAGGGAAACGGAGCAACGACGCTAAAAAAATGGAGAACATGGAGAAAAAAGAAACCAATAACTACAAAAACTTTTACATATGTATAAATATCTTAGCATAAATAAAGTATAAATAAAGAAAAAAATTAAAATTTTACAAGATCTAAAACTATAGCTATTCGAATATTTTTCCTGCTAAATTACAGTATTTGAAAAAAATTGTAGAATAATAATTATTATTATTATTCACTTATTTTACATTTTAAATGTCACATAATGCAGCACACGGAAAATTAATAGGTAAACAGGTACTGTTATAAATCTTCACTTGCCAGGTGGAAGTCCTTTGATTTTACACACACACATATATATATATATATATATATATATATATATATATATATATATATATATATATATATATATAATTTTTTTTTTCCACACACACACACCACACACAATATATGCCATATATTAGATGAGCTTTTGGCAAAAATGACAGTTTCCATTCTATATGGAATGATATATCATGAGCCAATTTACCTACATCCATATGATAATGCCATATTGTTAATATACATGTAAAAAAAAACAAAACAAAAAAAAACACACTAGCTTAATCATATACCGACAATATACTAGACCCCCCCCCCACCCCCACACACACACATTTTAAAGCCTCTCTTGCTTTCATGTTACATCATGTTACAAATGACGATGCAATTTGTCATCTTCAGCTTTACATTTTCTGTTCGATATTTCTCAGGGTTAAAATCGGCAGTCAACCAAATCTGGCGCATTATTGTGGGCGTGAACTAAATGTGGGTCATTTGCATAATGAAAAATGCACATGGAAAATGGATTTAAGTGCTTAACCTAATCCTTAATAAGTGTTAACTTTCTCAGTGTAAAGTCGATTTTGTATTTCTATAATCAGTATTTAAATATTTAAGGATGGTCAGCGGAGGTCATTAAACTTTCCCTCAATGATATCCTTTTCTTTCTTTCTTTATTTTATTATATATATATATATATATAGATATATATATATATATATATATATATATATATATATATATATATATATATATATATATATATATATATATATATATATGCATACAAACACATATATACACTTTATTATTTGTTATAAAAAATGAAAATACCATTTGTATTGTTCAATTATTTAAAAATGTAGCTAAATTCAATTTAATCTGATTGGAAAGATAAACAATTATATGCAATGTTAAACCTAAAATCATATCAGGTCCCAATATACAACATCTTGTGATATTAC
>JACRUU010000001.1:15496871-15509371 GCA_030449085.1 Kryptopterus vitreolus | reverse complement strand
AGAGAGAGAGTGAGAGAGAGAGAGAGAGAGAGAGAGAGAGAGAGAGAGAGACCGCTTGAGTCATTTTGTGTGTCAGTGAGACATGTAATTATAGCAGGTCATGCACTAGGACAGAGGCCAGTGTCATCACTCTATCATTTAACCGAGCGGGGGCTTGAAACATAGAGCTCTGAAGATGAGATAGGAGGGAGAGAATGGACTGTGCCACACACACACACACACACACACACACACACACACACACACACACACACACACACACACACACGCGTAACCTGATGAAATCATTAGTATAATACGCATGGAAATGTGCTTGCAGATTGCGTCTCCTCTCCTTTCATGCGTCCGAGGCTCGCTGAGGCCCTTTGTGTGCGACAATCGAATTACTGGCAACCCGCACGGCCTGGGAACGAGGACGTGAACGCACTGGAACTAGATAACGAATAAACCCCTCCGTCTCGGAGGTGTCGGATGGGATGATTGTGAACTCCGTAGCGTAACACTTTACACCATCTCGATCCAAACCGTTCGAACAGGCCATGCGAGGGAGGCGGAGATAGAGGGGAGGGGTGGGGTTATTAGCACAGTGGCCACGCCTATCAGAATGGAAATCGGGGAAAACACTTCTGCTATTTGAGCACATATACAGCTGATAAATAGGATATGTGAGTTTTCCAGCCAGATGTGGATGTTCCCCCAAGTACTACACCGTGTGGCAGACGCCCTTGTCCAGAGCAATTGAGGGTTAAGGGCCTTGCTCAAGGGCCCCCTAGTGGCAGCTTAATGGCTTGACCGTGGTGGCATTTGATCCGGAAATCTTCCGATCCATTACATTACATTAACGCCATTTGGCAGACGCCCTTATCCAGAGCGACTAACAACTGAGCAATTGAGGGTTAAGAGCCTTGTTCACAGGCCCCCTAGTGGCAGCTGGATGACTAGATGGTAGTGGGATTTGATCCTGCGACCTTCCGCTCCAGAGCCCAATGCTTTAACCACTGAGCTCCCTCCTACATTAGTACGACGTATTAGAGGTCTTTCGATACATAGCCAGATGTATGAAGATCAGGATTAAATGAGTCGGACTTTAGGGTGGAGGATCTCCTATAGAGCTATAGGCTTAATGGGGATTAAATGTGGTCAGGTGTGTACAAACGTTTGCTATACATTCTTTAAGCAATGCAATCTTGATGAAGCAATCCTTTATGGCCGACAACAAATAACGCCTATAAGCAGTGAAAATGTGATATGCCGTAACGAGGGGGAATTAAAAAAACAACACAAAAAAAAAGGAAAAAAAGCCTCCAAAACTGGCGCCGAGCGCTAAAAGCTATGGCGCATTAATTGCAACAGATCAGCAAATGAATGCAAAAAGATCAATTAGCTCGGAGGCGCTAATCTGCATGAATCTGATGCTTTATGTCTCTGCTGATGAGCTGCTTTTGTAGTGCTCCCTTTTTAAGCAGCTGCGCATCTGGCCTGATTAGCGTTAGCAAAGCACACGCTACGCTAGCCACTAGGGGATTCTGGGCTTCTCTCCCCGACAGAACGACCGAAGAAAAAAGTAGGCAGAGAGAAAGCGCACGAGAGAGAGATAGAGAGAGAGAGAGAGAGAGAGAGTAATTAACATAGTATTCCTTTCAAAAGAACCAAAATAATAATAATACAAAAAAACTAAATAAAACACACAAAAAAAAACCCTCAGCCTGCTGCACAAAGCTAATTACTAGCCATGGCACTCGCGCTAAGGCTAAATAGATTAGGCTGCACTGAATGCTATCAAGGCTAATGTTAATGTGGCCAAAGCTACAGATTTTCCTCAAATGAATTCAGCGGAATTTTTTTTTCTTTTACCATATAAATCGTTTTATTTGATACACAAAACTACAGTATGCTAATGTGAGGAAAGATGAGGACAGAATGACCATGACCCCCCCCCACCCCCCCCACCCCCCCCCCCCCCCCCCCCCCCCCCCGAGAGAAAGAAATGAAGAAAGTTGTCTCGATTCTGACTTTGTCAAGTTTGCTGTCCTCTTCAATCACCGCTAGTCCTGAAGGACTTGTAAATTCAGACTGTTTATGGCTTATATTAAAAGGGTGTGTGTGTGTGTATGGAGGATTGGGCGATCGAGGGCTACAAACACCTCAGCGGGAGACAGGTTTTTATTTACTAGTCTTCATCTAGAATCGTAATAAGATACTTCGGCACCCCGGGCTCCTGTGAACTGGAAGGTAATCGAGCGGCGGCGGCGATAAATTCACGCGGTCAGCGTCCGCATATTCAAATTTCTCTCGAAATTTACTGTAAATCCTGAGCAAACATATAAACACACATCTGTGTGTGTGTGTGTGTTTGTGCGGGGCACCATGTGTACCACCCCGTCTCATCTGATAATCACACCGCGCTCTAATCTGTTCTGCATTTCATTTTAAACGTGCACACACACACACACACACACACACACACACACACACACACACACACACACACACACACACACACACACACACACACACACACACACACACACACACACACAGCCTACTCAGAGACCTGAGCTGTTTTGAACAACCTCTACAATAACAATAAACACACACCAGCCACTCTAGACAAAACACTTGGGCCATGTTCTAGAGAGACACACAATGTCCTCATAAAAGCTAGGACTGAAGGGTCAATAAGTTTGCGCATTCCCTGAACAGACAGTGTGTGTGTGTGTGTGTGTGTGTGTGTGTGTGTGTTAGAGAATATTAGATATTAGAGGATATTAGAGAAAATAGTAGTTAGATATTTAACACATGACCTGATCATCACACACACACACACACACTGCATCACGTCACTAACACTGATTCATGTGTGTGGGTGGTGTGTGTGTGTGTGTGTGTATATATATATATATATATATATATCTATAATATATATATATATATATATATATATATATATATATATATATATATATATATATATATATATATATATATATATATATATATATTATACATACACATACATATACACACACACACACACACATATATATATATATGTGTTTAAAAATTCAGACTGTAAATGTAAGAACACATACTGTACACTATTCTACAAAGAATTCATGCTTTCCAGACAACTTTTTCAGAGAAATGTACACGTGACGAGTAAAACCCTCTTTCCCTTAATATCTCATTGGCATTCCGGAACATTCCGAGAAAAGCATCGGTAATGACTTGCAATTAGTAGGCGAAAAAAGTTTGGCGCGCCCCTGATACGCCCCTGATACACCTACACGCACTTCTACGACATTGATGCTACCTCGCGCGCGAGTTTCTCGGCCCGCGCATTAGCGCAAGCGGACGAACTTCCAAAAGTGCAGTTACGCGTATCGATTCGCTGCTGTTTATGCGTGTAATCTTCTTTTCAATAATTCACTCTGCCTTTTATAGAGTTGTAAATCAATGCGTCCGCTCATAACTATGCACTCCTTCTCGCTCCGGCGCTCGCCCCGCTTTCATCTTCCTCCCTCCCGTCGCTTCCTCCGTTTCACCTTGTTGACTCTTCGCCGCTTCTTTTACCACATTTCTATCGCCGCCCTGTTACAAAATACAACTCCATAATGTAAAACGCACCGATTCACGTGTGTGTGTGTGTGTGTGTGTGTGTGAGAAAGTCTTCAGGAAAAAAGGAGTAGATGTGTGACGGGGGTATATGAAAAGGTGGAAAACGGGTAGCATTAGGGGTCATTTGCGTAGAACGGCCCTTTAAGACCCCCCGGCCTCTGGTTAATATGCGACTAAAAGCTTGGTGAGGTTACTGTACATCCAGAGAGCCAGGACCCGCTGTGACCTCTCTTCATTATTCATCCCCTGAAAAAAAAACCGCGAGCTGGAAGCTCGCTTTAGCCATGGGAGAAAAGGAAGGGGGGATAAAAAAAAAAAAAGGGAAAAAAAAGGCGCCCTTTTAACTCCGGTGCATGCTCCTCTGACCCTGTATTAGAAGGAGAGCAGGAAAGTCAGGAAACAACGAATGATACATTTTTAAAACTTCCCGTGGGTCGTTTCGTTTTTTCCCTCTCTCTCTCTCTCTCTTCTCCCCCCCCCTCGGGAGAGAACGTTCTCCTACGGAAGGAGATGCGAGTCCGAAATGAAGGCAACCCCTGATCATTTTATTCACTGGCGGGGACGTGTGCGATGCGCCAGTATTATCTGTGTGTGTGTGTGTGTGTGGATATTAGTGGGCATGTTTCATCCCCACATCAAAAAGAGATGCATCACAAACACACGCACAAAAAAAAAGAAAAAAAGAAGAGATGAGGGGGAGAGAAATCCCACAGAAATGCAGCAAAGGGCCGGGGAAAAATAAATAAATAAACAAATGAAAGCGGAAATACCCGAGTGATATGAAAGTTCAGCATGATTCTACGAGGAGGAAGAGGGAAGAGAGAGAGAGAGAGAGAGAGAGAGAGAGATGGGAGAGCGAGAGAGAGAGAGAGAGAGAGAGAGAGAGAGAGAGAGAGAGAGGTGTGTAAGATGGACAGAAAGATGAGAGAAAGGCGAGAGGACAAAATGACAGAGATGAAAACAAAAAGGAAGAAAGACAGAGGCAGGGAAAGGCAACGGTGGAGACAAGAGAGGGGGAATAAAAGAAAGAGTGATCATGGTTGGAGTAATAAAGAGACAGAAAGAAAGACAGGAAAAAGGATGGAAAGACAGGGAGGGAGGGAGGGAGGGAGCGAGACAGAGTACAGGTACGAGAGTGGTAGTAGGGGGAGTGTGTGTGTGTGTGTGTGTGTGTGTGTCAGCGCAGGGTATTCCGAGCGCATTGCTGCGTGTTCCTTTCGGATGCAGATATCAAAGATGCCACAGACATGAATGGGGGGGAATTGAGAACTTACCAGATGTTCTAATCCGGCTTTGATGTTCGCCGCGTCCCTGCAACACAAGAACAAATTTCCTCCACTGTAAATAAAGCCGTGTCACTAATCGCTCTCCCCGGCGCTCCCCGCCCCGACGGGATCGCCCATAATTGCTATTTATTAAGGGGCTATTTATTCATTTTCGCTCGCTCGCCTTTTCATGACAGCAGTGGTTTAAAAAAAGAGAGAGAGAGAAAAGAAGAGGGAAAAAAAGGAGGGAGCTCCTTTCTTCCTCTGCCAAAGTAACGAGTGCGAAAGAGGAACAAACAATCGCTCAGGTCTCGCGTGCGCTAGAATAATGACTGCTCTCTTTGGCACCGGTGTGTTTGTGTTCGTGTGTTTGTGTGTGTGTGTGTGTGTGTGTGTGTGTGCGCGCTTAGTGTTTTAACGGATTCCTGTGTGCGTGGTTGAGGTCGTTATCGGGCACCCGGGTCTATCTCTCTGTGGGCTCTTTTATCGTTTGCGGTGAAGAAAATCACGCCTTGTTGATTCTTGATTTACATCGAGATAGGAGCGCGTTTATCAGCGGTGGGAGTGGGGTCGAGTCCTAGAACGACTAAATAAATAAACAAACAAACAAACAAACAGCAATACTTTTACGGTGAGATGCGTTGCCGTGCAAGGCGTCTCTCCAGTGTCGGGATTGCCAGAGATGGATTTCTATGAAGCACGGCAAATCGTTTACATCATAAGGGACTGAACGTTCGCCCCTGCGTTAGCAAAAGTGTGACATCACTATGACATCACAACTAACGACTAGACGTTTTGTGACTAAGCTCTGTTAACGTGAAAACCTTTGCGTATGAGGTCAGCAAAACCGCGCTCCCTAATATGAGTCCAGGAAGTCCACTTTTCAAAATGCGACAGGCATCTTTTAGAGTCTTGGCTGGGCCTCTGAAAAAGGAGTCAAAGCGGGGCGACCTTTGGGAAGAGGACCAAGTCCGACCCTGTTAGAACAGAATAGCCTTTATTTTTCTCATACATACATTACAACACAGTGAAGTCGTTTGAATTGCATGATACGGCGCCCCCTAGAGGACAGAGGTGTTCAAGGTCTTTATCAAGACACTTGGTGATACCGGGGTTCGAACCCACGACCTTCTGATCTTGGAGCACGGAGATACACCCCCTTCCCTCTGGTGATTACGGTGGGCCACGAGAAGTGCGATTGTATGGATTGTTTCCCAAGTCGCCGAACGGTTTCGAGATTTACTCCGATCTCCTCCCGCACTTGAAGCACGTGTGCATGTGAAACCCCATCTGTAGCCCATTTGCCCTTTGATCCGACTTGCTCTCCATCAAAATCCGAATCGCACCCAGCTATCACCATTATTCCCCAAACGTTTCGATACCATAGAAAAAGGTTCGAAAAAGTGCTTTTGGCTTCATTTCCTAAGAAGATAAACCTGAGAGTAGCACAACTTCCTGGCTGCCCCAATTATATTCATTCATTCATTCTTCTACCGCTATATCTGATCTTCCCTCGGGTCACGGGGAGTCTGTGCCTATCTCAGGCGTCTATGGGCATTAAGGCAGAATACACCCTGGATGGAATGCCAACCCATCACAGGACACACACACTCACATTCACACACACATTCATACACTAGGGACAATTTTCCAAGGTGCCAATCAACCTACCGTGCATGTTTGTGTGTGTTTCCTTCTGGGAGGAAACCGGAGAACCCCTGAGGCACGGGGAGAACATGAAAACACACATGGCCGAGACGGGAATCGAACGAGGACCCTGGCGGTGTGATGCGAACGTGCTAACCACTAAGCCACCGTGCCCCACGATTTGTGCTCAGTCACCTACAAATCATTATTAAAGCCAGGTACTGATGTGAATGAGGTCAACAAGAGCATCAGCATTCCAATTCGTCTCATAGAGCTGATTCTATCTTCCACTCCATCCCATGTACATCATATCACTAAGCCACTGTGCCCCGATTATATAAGTTTAGTTAGTCCTGAGATTTGAACCCGCAACCTTCTGGATGCTTGATTTTCGTTTCTATTAATAGAAAACACAAATCGTTCATAATTGTCGCGCTCGGAAAGCGCAGGCGCTTTGAAATGCAAGCGCTACGAATCGCACGGACCCGACATGATGAGCTTAGACCAAATAATTATTAATCATGCATGAATTAAGATAATCAGGAGGAGGAGGAAAGGATTCGGATTTAAAGAGCAAATTGGCAGTAAATAATAGATGCGGCTTTGGCACATTTCAAAATTGCACCAGAGCAACTACAAAGATGAAGAGGAAAGCAAAGACACAAATATTACACACACACACACACACACACACACACACACACACACCACACAGAGAGACATGCACAGTACTCGCGGTTGTGTGCATGGTGTGGAAAACAGAGATGAGAGAGATTAAGAGGGGTTTTATTGACAGAATAAAGCTTCTGATGTAGCCTGCAGCATCACAATGAAAATCTACACCATCTCTAAAATTACATTCAGTAATCAAGGCCACAAAAGCCAGAGTGAAACCCTGCTCCTCCATCTCTCTCTCTCTCTCTCTCTCTCTCTCTCAATCCCTCTCTCCATGCACAGTAGGGGGAAAAAAATAAGGATGATCCAAATCAATCTCTCCTACAACAGACCTCTGGCTATTAAATCGCTTCCTAATCACAGTGCTGTTTATATTTTTTATTATATATATATATATATATATATATATATATATATATATATATATATATATATATATAAATGCCTCAGAAATAAAAACAAAGGACAAAAAAAGGTCAATGACATGGTTTTGGACACTGAACAGAAACCTGTTTGCTGTAAATAATAAATAAATATAAGTAAATAAATATACTTATAAAACAAGCACCGAAGTGCCATCTCCGTTGGTGAAATTCCATCTCCATTTGTTCTCGTCTAACAACTTCATGTCCACACCTCTCTTCCTCTATCTGTTCTGCTTGTCCTCCGCCCCTCCCTCCCTCCACCCCGTAGGCCCACCTCTGCGCCGAAAGCAGCCGTAATTCAATTAGGCCCTTCAAACCAGATCAGGCGGTGGCTAAGCAGAAAAAGACGAAGAGATTATTGGCAAATGAATACAGATTTGTATCGAACCGCCACACTGAAAGAGAGAGAGAGAGAGAGAGAGAGAGAGAACATCTTTTTTTTTTCTTCCCCGATCTCATTTTTCCCTCCCCTTTTTGTGCGACGACGCGTTTCCGGCAGATCCGCAGGGAGCGCTGATCTCCTAGACCTCCTTTCCACTGTCCCCTCTCTCTCTCTCACTCTCTCTTTCGTTCCCGTTGACGTGGCCTTCATTGATTTCTGAATTAGACTGCGATATTAAATAATTAATATACTTGCTGTGATTGATGCCTTGCATTAGGCCAATATTAGGTTATCAATCAAGCGCCACTTGGTTTAATGTAACGATATTGAAAAAGTGTCAGGGGCCGTCCGGGCAATTTGTAGTTGAGGCAAGAGCAGATAGTAATGTTGGTGTAACACAAGGCCAGCGAGCAGCAGGAGACCAGAGAGATCTGGGTCTGCGGAGGAAAAGAAGAGAGGGAGTCGATGGGGGAGCAAATGCATATTTCTTTAATGGGCAGCACCAGATGAACAGAGAGTCGTAACCTTGGACTGAGGCCGCAATAAATCCGGATCACTATGACCTCATGTTGTGCTTAAGTCCCTCCTTTCGCTGCGAGAGCGCAAGTGCTCTTCTTGGGTTCGATGAGGCGGCGGACATTTAGCCTTCATTTACTGTTTTAATAACTTCCAGGACGAAAGGCCACTAAAGCGGAGTGTGGACATTTGTGCTCACTGAGGTGGATGCAGGCTCGGGGAAGCCTGAGAGCATTCAGTCAGTGTTTGGATTTAGCCCAGAGCCGTATGACACTCGAGGTTTTCCACTACAACGCAATATTTTCGTAGCGCCGAATTTGTTCGACTTTACGGCGTGCCGACGTTGGGGGGGAAAACAAACGATTTTACGATTTCACCTTGGTTTGGCACAGCGAGCTTCCGTAGTTCTCCGCTTCCCTCAATGCATTACACTTGGGAAATACGATATACAAAATGACGGTGCGCTCTGACGAATCCGAGGAGATCGTTTCCGAGAGGTTTCATCGGTCATATAGAAATGCTTCGGGTTCAGACGTTCAACAAGACAAAGCCCGCTGTAAAAATTAGTCTAAAGTTTGTAGGGACTAAAGGCACTCATTCATTCCAGCACCTCAAACAGAACCATGATGTTCAATAGGGAGGTGTGTGTGTGTGTGTGTGTGTGTGTGTGTGTGTGTGTGTGGCGCTGCGGGATAAACATAATCAACCGCAAAACACCGACTACAAACAGCGCACATATTTTAATATCTTTAAAAATAAAATCAGAGATTTAATATATAGTACTGTGCAAAAGTTTTCGGCAGGTGTGAAAAAATGCTGTAAACAAAGAATGCTTTCAAAAATGGATTATTTACTAAATATTATTATTAAATATTATTTACTTTCATCACTGAACGAAACCAGTGAATGAACAAAAGAGAAATGGAAATAAAATCAGTATTTGGTGTGAACACACTTTACCTTCAAAACAGCAGTAATACTTCTAGGTACGCTTACACACAGTGTTTATGAAGGAATTCGGCTGGTTGGTTGTTCCATCTTGGAGAAGTAAACACAGATCTTCTGTGGATGGAGACGTTCTCACACCCTTCTGTCTCTTCATGGAATCCCACACGCACTCCATGATGTTGAGATCAGGGCTCTGTGGTTGTCGTGACATCACTTCCAAAGTTTTCTCACACCTAATATTGATTTGACTTCAATTTTCGCTCACTTTGTAAATGGACAAATTACATTAATGGACATTATTAACGTCACTGAAAGCGTTCTTGGTTTCCAGCATTTTTTCCACACCTGCCTATAACTTTTGCACAGTACTGTATATGACATATCGCCCGGCTCTCGCAGGTAAAAGTTTGGGTCATTTTCAAGCGAAGGGAAAACTTAATGCTAATACGTCCAAAGACAAACTAAACCAATGGGTGGTAAAAGTCTGGATTGGGTGTCCTATACTTTTACCCATGCAGCGTATTTTACTGTTTGTTTGGTTTCCCAAGACCCGACCACCTGAAACAACCCCTGGTCATGACACTGCCCCCACAAGATTTTTGGCAGTGTATGGAATGCATTAAAAATAAATAAATACATCCCATATCGAACAGCCATGACATCATCAGGATATCTCAGAACAAACATGCATGCTAAAACAGAAAATTCACACCGAGTTCAATGCAATGAGAAAACGGGTCTCATAGCAGAAAAAAAATTGAGGAGGGGGGGGCATCAGTAATCGAATGCCACCTAGAAAACATGGGCTAGGAGTTAAGAGGGTGAAAGGGGGTAAAAATGGTTCCCGTAAGGAGGTCATTATTTATCCCTACTTAATTAAGTAAAAGAGGACAAACAAGTCAAAGTGTTAACAGAGCTCAATGCAATGCCAGGCTTTTGCTCGCTAGTCAATACAGGCAAATTGGAAATGTCTGGCTAATCTGTCAAGTGGAGGAGGCACAGACTGACGTACGGGTCAGGTTTTGGAGTCCGTGTGTGTGTGTGTGTGTGTGTTGCCGGTCACTCGGCCTAGATGGTCAACTGATCGCTCCGACTCGCTTCATTCCTCTCTCTCTCTCTCTCTCTCTCTCGCCCCATTTCTCAATGTAGGCAGAATGTAATTAATTAAAGCATGTGCAGCACGTGTTTCATCAAGTGGTCAAGTTTCAAATAATAGTGTAGGTTCTTTCTCTCTCTCTCTCTCTCTCCAGCAGGCTGCTCTTCTCCCGTGGAGGAGTTCAAATGCAAAGGCAGTCTTTTCATTTTCACCAAAGGGGGAGGAAAAAAAAAAAAAGAAAGAGAGAGAGAGAGAGAGAGAGAGAGGCCCATTAGCACAGAGCTCATCAGCAATGCATTAGTGCTTTGGTGTGCTTGAGTGTTAACCCTTTCAGTGTTGCAGAGTGTAAGCGTGATAGCCTTACAAAGCCTTGGCCATTATTGTGTGTAAGTGTGAGTGTTTATTTAGCACTTAGTGAGGACCAAATCTACAAACAATGCCCAAGTCCTCAAAAAATAAAAATAAATAAATAAATAAAAGTGCTTTGAGTAACATGTGTCCTGCGATGGGTTGGCATTCCATCCAGGGTGTATCCTGCCCATAGACGCCTGAGATAGACACAGACTCCCCGTGACCCGAGGGAAGATATAGCAATAGAAAATGAATGTATGAATGAATGAATGATCCACCTGGCCTTGGGCATGATGCTGAAGCCCTATTGCACTTCCCAGCTTAATAAAAAGTGGCGTCGTTCATGCGGAAATTCTGAATCCACAGGTCCTTCATGACATCGCGCACTATTGCCTCCCAAGAAGCGCATACGTGGCCAAGTATAGAGGGATCGCCTAGCCATTAATGCTTGTATAACGTGCCTACGTCTCCGACTCAAAATAAAAGCGGCTAATGTGTTGGCTGCGATATAAGTAAACCTGCTGAATGGTTTATTGCGAGAGGACGAGTTTTTAGTGGCGTGATACGGTTAACGGTGACACAGTCATTTCGCAACAGCTTTTTATCAACATTTAGAAAATATTGCAAAAGTTGCAGGAAAGAGTCGATCGCTTTTACACTGAAAAGCTGAAATCAAACCGTTCCAATTGATTCATCAGAAATAACAGAGCACACAGCATGTTTCCCTCAGTTCACTGACGGATCCAGCGATCCCATAATATTCCCTATTTCAGTTATCTTTACTACACATATTCCAGCGATCCCATAATATTATAATCATTAATGTACAGATTTCTATAGGTTTACAGTCAGGACTGGTCATTCAGAATTGTTCAGGTAAGCAGCTGACCCCATTTTGATGACCCTGGACCTGACCACCTGAAGCAACCCCAGATCATAACACTGCCCCCACAGGATTTGTATTGGGCTAGTGTTATGAACTTTTGTACTGTATGGAATGCATAAAAAGAGCACACATCACACACACTTACTGCGGGGCCACTGAGGCCACACGGCCCAACATGCACTGCGCGTTCCTCTATTACATAACACAGAGATCACGTCTTGAACCCTGGACGCAAAATGATGTTTTAAATTGTTACGTTCCTGGTGATTTGGAAGAGTCGGAAGAATGCGAATAAGGACAAAACGGTCACGGGATGCGTGGATGCTGCCGCTCACTGACGTCTCTGTATGGTGTGCTTCGCCGTGCTGCTGAATTGAAAGTGAAAGTGTAATCCTGGATGGACATCAGAAGCGTCTCTTTTGACTACTCCGTCAAGCCGCATGCATTAAAAAAAAAAAAAAAAAAGAGCAACGGTAAGGCTGCTAAGGCTGCTGCTGTCCTGTTAAGAGTACAATAGCAGCTTGATAATGGCCCTGTCTGGGTCAGTACGTTCTTAGTCAAATCCAAACGCCCCCCACCCCCTCTTTTATTGCTATACAATGAACAGACTGGACTTTTCTTTTTTTTTTTTTTTTTTAGCATAATCCCACAGGCAGACCAAAAAAGCTAGGAAAAGGCTTTTCGGCCAATA
>JACRUU010000001.1:15464371-15494371 GCA_030449085.1 Kryptopterus vitreolus | reverse complement strand
GCAAGAACAGGGCATGAACGATTCCATCCCTGATGAAGAAGGGGGAAAAAAATTAATCGCTTTCGCTACAGCTGTCCAGATATAGAATACCCTCCAGAAGGTAGGCACATCTGTGACAAAAATCAAGAGATGCTTTCACCAGAGTAAATAGTGTATTTAAAGCCATATGCAAGCCACTGTGAAGGAAGGAAGGATGGAAAGAAGGAAGGATGGATTTTTTAGAAGTCATTAGTAAATGCGGCCCGGGAGTTTTTCCCATAAAGTCCAAGCCAATCACATGACCTCAATCCAAGTGAACTTCCTGAGAAGCATCCCTGAACTGTTGGCCATTTCAATAATCAATATGACGGCCTTCTTGTTGCCGGTTTGATTCTGATTTGCTTCTATAAATACTGTACGTGTGTGTGTGTGTGTGTGTGTGTGTGTGTGTGTGCGTCATGGCCCTGTTTAACCTTAACTAGATTAGGGTGATTATCCGGGGTCTCAGACGCCACTGTACAGACGGGATAAGTGTTCACAAAGCCCCCTCTGTGCAGCGATCGGCCAATCTGTGATCCTTATTCATATCTAAGCCAGCCGGTGCTCTGCTTTTCTCCCTCTAACCGCCATGCTCGGCGACAGAGCGTCCCTCTTTCTCTCAAGCCGTGGAGGAAGAAAAGAGAAAATTAATCCAATATGGCCTCAAGCGGTGTGTGTGGTTCCGTGTCCTAGGGCTTGCTCTGAAAGTGTGCACTTCTGTGTATATATGTGTGTGTGTGTGTGTATATGTAAGTGTGTTTCAGAAAGACAATTCAATACAGCAAAAGGTGCTTTTTTTAACATAAAGAACTTCTCTAAGAAAAATCCAGGACTGTTCTATTCTCAAAAGGGGGAAATAAGGTGTGTAAAACTGTAAACAGGACGCCGTTGTTTTTCGCTCCGGATGCTGTAAAGTGTTCAGCAGCCGAATCGAGGATGTCCAAACTGTCTGCTTGTAAAATTATGCAGATACGGGCCGTGAACGTGAGGTAATGCTTCGCACCAAACATCCGAATAAACGAGAAGAGAAACGTGCCAGGCTGGGCCGATTTCTGCCTACAACAGTTTGGACAAAATAGTGTTGAGGAAAGAAAATAAATAAAATAAACCTCCGG
Source organism: Kryptopterus vitreolus (assembly GCA_030449085.1). Classification (NCBI taxonomy): domain Eukaryota; kingdom Metazoa; phylum Chordata; class Actinopteri; order Siluriformes; family Siluridae; genus Kryptopterus; species Kryptopterus vitreolus. The sequence goes on along the minus strand of JACRUU010000001.1, from coordinate 15,493,238 downwards.
CAGGCAGAAATGTTTTATTGATGAGAAAGGGCAGAGGAGAATGGCAAGACTGGTTTGAGCTGACAGGAGGGCTATGGAAACTCCAATAAGCCCTCTTTCCTCCTCGGCGGTGCTGAGGAGAACATCCCGAACACTGGGCTGCAAAAATCAGAAGACCGCCATGTTCGGCCAAGGCACTCTGATGTGATGTCTACTCTGTGAAAAGTCGAGATCGAGACGAACAGGCTGAAATGTAGACAAAATGCACAACAAGTACGCTGGCTAAGAAAAACATGAGGTTTAGGAATCGAAAAATTCTGGAATCGGATACTTAAGATTAAGAATCAGATACTTGTTTTAAATTGAAAATTTCGATTCCTTTCATCGACTTTTTTTCCACATGGCAATCTGCCAGGACCTTACGTGCATCCAAACCGCCAGGACCTTACGTGCATCCAAAGCCTTCCAGGACCTTAAGAAATGCGCCAATGCATCCAATGTGCATCCAATCTGCCAGGACCTTACGTGCATCCAATCTGCCAAGGACCTTACGTGCTCCTATCTGCCACCTTCCATCCAATCTGCCAGGACCTTACGTGCATCCAATCTGCCAAGACATTACGTGCATCCTATCTGCCAGGACCTTACGTGCATCCAATCTGCCAGGACCTTACGTGCATCCAATCTGCCAGGACCTTACGTGCATCCAATCTGCCAGGACCTTACGTGCATCCAATCTGCCAGGACCTTACGTGCATCCAATCTGCCAGGACCTTACGTGCATCCAATCTGCCAATCTGCCAGGACCTTACATGCATCCAATCCGCCAGGACCTTACGTGCATCCAATCCAGGATCCCTTACGTGCATCCAATCTGCCAGGACGTTGACATTACGTGCATCCTATCTGCCAGGACCTTACGTGCATCCAATCTGCCAGGACCTTACGTGCATCCAATCTGCCAGGACCTTACGTGCATCCAATCTGCCAGGACCTTACGTGCATCCAATCTGCCAAGACATTACGTGCATCCAATCTGCCAGGCCTTAGGCATCCAACCTGCCAATTACGTGCATCCAATTCGTGCATCCAATCTGCCAAGACATTACTGCATCCAATCTGCCAGGACCTTACATGCAGCCCATCCCGCCTCCATGCATCAATCTGCCAGGACCTTACATGCATCCAATCTGCCAGGACCTTACGTGCATCCAAATCAGGCCAGGACATGCATCCAATCTGCCAGGACCTTACATGCATCCAATCTGCCAGAACCTTACATGCATCCAATCTGCCAGAACGTTACATGCGTCCAATCTGCCAGGACTTTACATGCATCCAATCTGCCAGGACCTTAGATGGTAATCATTAGTTTAAAAAATAGACCGCGGAAAGGGCTCAAAGGTGTGGCTACAATTTTTTTTTTTGTAATCAATGAACATGTTGCAAGAAAGGTGTCAAAACCAACATGACTAAGCATCTGCTGTTTGTTCAGCGTAAAGAATCGAAACTGAGAATCGATTAGAATCGATAAGAGTAGCGCTCTAGATAAGAGGAATGGGAATCGGTAAAATTAAAATGTAAACCCTATAAAACACACTCTGGAAAGGTGTAACTCGGAAATGGCAGTGGATATTTTCAGCGTGTTAAAATAAAAAAAAAAATTATTTGTGCATAATATTCTAAACTAAAAAAAAAATAAATCCTGCCAAACACACTTCATTTTTCATTACGTTAAAAACACACAATCACTTTATGCAAAACTGAATTCTGCTCGGAGCGAATACGTGTACATGGGAATGAGAGCACTGTGAAAGTACAGTCAGACCCGCCCCTCGCCGCAATCAGTCAACTCCGTTCAACTGCGGCCCCGTTCCGGTCCCGTAATACACCTCTGTGTAATATTTAATGGCTTTTCAGAGCCGTAACGAGCCGTGGCAGGTCTGCCTATGTCGATTTGACACGAACGCGCCGGCGCATCCTCTGGCACGTCGCCTCGCCGGGGTTAGAACTCGTGTGTTGATACTACAAAATCGTTGTTCCTAATTTCAGCGGCTCAGCGCTAATTACATCACTGCAACGAGGTAATTATCCTGAATGGCGCGTTAGGACCGACCGCACGCGCTCAAACGCTCGTTAGCTTGCCTGAATGAAGTCGGAAAGGGAAGGGGAGGGGCAACGGCCACGTAAGATCAAGCTTCAGCTTTTACTCGTTCAAAACTTCCGCTGGTACAGCAGATGTCAAACATCTGGCGAAGTATACACTCGGAAAGGGGGTATTTTTAGGACCACAAGCTTCTCATCAGCCCTTTTATCTTAACACCGTTCAAAAAAGATCGGCATCAGAGCGAGAGGTTTCACTTACACCGGAGTGACAAACTGAATAATGGACTTGGCTGGGAGGAAAGATTTGGTTTCAGAGCGGGACAAGTAAACAAGTAAACAAGGGGTCACTACACAAGAGGACAAATAAACAGAATCGATGTATCCGAAGAGCGACTGTTAGCTGCTAATCGGCTAAAAACTGGTGGCTTCCTGCGTCCCCAAATGGAAATAAATAAATAAATATAAATAGAGAGCGAGAGAGAGAGAGAGACTCAATCATAGGAACAAATTACATTTAATTTAAAAAATTAAAAGGGCTCTTACGCTTTCTCCATTAAAAAAATCTTGCTGCTCCCCAAACAAGGCCTGCCATCATTTTCCACCCCAAATCATTCTCTCCTTCCTTTTTTCCTCCCTCTCTCTCTCTCTCTCTCTCCACATTTCCACCATAAAGCAGCCAGGCCTCGGAAATCCCATCTGCTACAGGTCTCGGACCGCTTCCTGCTTCCACGACACGGTGGATGTGGAGTGTGTGTTTCCGGGAGGATGAGGAGGGGGGTGTACCTGCGACGCTAAGCGGTGCGGCTCGACCCAGCGCGAACGTGTCTAATTGGATTGGGGGGGAGATTTTACTCGGCTTTGCCACCGCTCTGTTATCCTGTTCCAGGCCTGGCTATATCCAGAAGAGAGAGTGTGTGTGTGTGTATGCAGATGTGTCTATGTTCATGACTGCATGTGTGTGGTCATGTTCAGGGACAGAAATAATCCTCATATGATCACAAAAAGTACGGAAGATTTCTCACGTGTGTGTGTGTGTGTGTGTGTGTGTGCACTGATTTAACTAGCGCTAATGGCTAAACAGATTACAGAGCACGCTAAATGGATTGTCACAGCTCTCTATCACACTTGTCACCCCCCCCCAAACACACACACACGGAGTGTCTCTTCATGCGATTAGCCTCGACTGGACGCGCACACACACACACACACACCAACACCCACACACATACGCAACACACACACAAAAAGAAGCCGCAGGCTCATAGAGATCAGTCCATATTATACACCCGTCATGTCTATGATGTCACCGATAGGAAGAGCTTATAAACTCTCCTGTTTGAGGAACACGCCCTCCTAAAACTGGAGACTCCTTCCAAAAATATCAACAAAACCATACACTGGTTAAAGAAAACACTATTTGTTAAAGATTACACCCTTCTCCTTACTATAGAGCATGGACCTCGTCCATACTGAACACCTTTGGGATGAATCGAAATGCCCCTCCATGCCCCAACATCCCGCCCCCCTTCTTCCCCCTTTTGGGCTGAAGCGCAAATCACCACAAGGATTCTCCTTCCCAGAAGACTGGAGGTTATTATAACAGCGAACGAAACTACATGTGGAATGAGACGAGCCAGTTCAAGAAGCATACACGGCCATTAAGGGATTGGTTGGAGTGGAAGATCTTCAACGGCCTGCTATTGATCTCAGACCTCAAGGAATATCGGACGAGGGCACTCTTAAGACCGAGACACTTGGGAGAAGTTTCTTCCCTGAACAAATCCAACTTCAGTAAAACATCATCACTGCACCTTATATATCGTATTGCTGCCAGTCCTTAATACTAAATTCTTCATTCTTCATATACTCTCTATACACACAATTTTCTTTATTTTTTTTTTCCTTTTTTTTCTTCGTATGCCTATCTGTTGGTGTTGTCCTGCCCCTACATTGCTAGTTATACATCTCTGTACAAGTATGTATGTAAAAAATAAAGAATCTAGTCGATAAACAAACAACAGCAAAATGGGGACTGAAGATGGAATTATACACACCGATCTCAGACTTCCTTAAACGAGAGGAAAACATTGAAAAACTGAATTCGATTCCAATCTGACGACGAACATTTACCGTAAATTCTGGACTATAAAGCGCACCTGGATATAAGCCGCATCTGCTCTATTTAAAAAAAAACCCAAAAAAAATCATAAATAAGCCGCACCTGCATACAAGCCGCATCCGCTTTTGAATGGTAAATGTACATGTATGTACCTAAATAGATCCTTTCCTAACCTGTATTTTAACACGGTGTAACGGTGGACGCTGCACAGAGACGCGGAGATCCGGAATTCATACAAAACAGGATTTATTAGAATAAAGAACTCAGGAGACGCCGCTCATACGGAACGGACAGACAGGCTAGGGAGCCTTGCACTCTGCGCGCCGTAGTGGGGTACCGGAGGGGAGTACCGGAGACTTGGAAGTCCGTGGATCGGGAACAGACAAAGGTTAGGCATAAACATATATCGAGCGTCCGTGTCCGCGACACTAGGTATGTGCTACGAGCCCGGACGGGGGATTGTAGAGTGAACCGGGCTTATATCGGGAGAGGGAAATCAGAAAACTTTGGCTGATGTGTGCGCGCGCATGGTGTGTGTGTGTGTGGGTGTCGTGGTGTGTCTGGGTGTGTGTCTGTGTGGGTGGGGGTGTGTGTGTTGGGGGATGTGTGTGTCTGTGTGCGTTTGTGTGTGATGCGCGGCGGTGTGTGTGTGGTGGGGGGGGGGGGGGGGGGAGCAGGGGAGGAAAGAGAGAGAAAAACGTTACTGATTAAAACGGGATCAGAACGAAGAGAAATAAAATAGCGTATTTATCTTCATTTCTCCTGTGTGTGAAATGACGTCACCTTAAACTTGTAAAGATAGAGTTTGTCCTCCTTCTATCCGCTTCTACCCACTTATATCTGCTAAAGAGGAACTAGCGCATTCTTCTTCTTTGCATTTATTTTGTGTTAGTTTTGATTCTAATTCCGGTTAGAGCCCCTAGCGGTCGGGAAAAAATCTGCAGAAAAGCCGCACCGTATTATTAGCAGCATGGTTCAAAACCTAGGAAAAAAGTAGCGGACTTATAGTCCGAATTTACGGTAAGTAGTAATGTGTTTCAAGTGCAAATCGGGACGTTTTTTTCACACCCTGCGATCTGATTTCGTTTTGCGAGACCAAAAGCCGCGCGAGAGGAGATTTCCCCTCACCCGACACAAACATGGACTTCTCTATTGCTTTAAAGATATCTACTCATACAAAATCAATCCATTCACCAATTTCACTCCATATAACATCTTTTTTTTACTTCTGGAAAATGGCCGAAGCCTCCTAAATTCATTACACGCTTTGCCTATACAAACACACACATGCTCACACACACGCGCACACGCACACACACCCTCACAGGCACCTTCCTTCCTGCTGCACTTTGCTGTTTAGGAGCTCTGCTAATGAGCAGACAGGAGCTGGAGTGATGAGACCGACACCCGCACGCACCACCGCTTCAGGACAAATCCGTGGCTGCTTCCATTGAGGCTCACTGCAGCCCAGACCTTTCACCTTTCCTGAATCGGTCTACCCACAATCCTTTGCTAACGCCTGCTGATGGCTAGGGAACAGCAACAACAAAAACAAACAAAACAAAACAAAAAAAAAAAAAAAATATATATATATAGTATATATTATATATATATATATATATATATATATAATATATGATATATAATCACATATTAAACGTGGTCCAAGCTACGAGGGAGAGAGAGAGGGGGGGGTGCATCCACAGACCACAGGGTTAGATGAAGAGGCACAGTCGTCAGAGAGAATCTCTCTCTATCCACTCAGTCACTCAGACGAGGCGGACCAGTCCTCAACGTCCCACACTGATCCTGACAGGACTGGGAAATCACACATGAAGGAAAGTGCAGGACACACTTCCTTTCTTTATCTGTTTGAAAACACACTTTGAAATCTTCACATTATTCTTATTCAATATGTCTAAGAAATACAACTTCTTAATAAAAAAAAAAATAATATATAATATATAATAATAAACAAATAACAAAATGAGGGCCACGGTGGCTTAATGGTTGGCAGTTCGCCTAACAAAAGCCATAGGTGGGTTCGATTCCCAGTTCTCGGCCATGTATGTGTGGAGATGTGTGCATGTTCTCCCCGTGCCTCAGGGGGTTTTCTTCTGGGTTCTCCAAGTTTCTCCTCAGTCCAAAAACATGCACGGTAGGTTGATTGGGACCTTGGAAAATTGTCCCTAGGTGTATGAATGTGTGTGTGAAGTGTGTGTGCCCTGCGATGGGTTGGCATTCCATCCAGGGTGTATCCTGCCTTAATGCCCATAGACGCCTGAGATAGGCACAGACTCCCCGTGACCCGAGGGAAGATCAGATATAGCGGTAGAAGATGAATGAATGAATGAATGAATGAGATGAATGAACAAATAAAAATTGCACTGATGTTTGTAAACAGTACTTAAAATGTGAAACTGATCAAAATGAAGATTAGGATTAGCATTAGGATTTCTAATGAGAGTTACAAATGGGGTGGAGTATTTCTGTTCATTCGAAATTTGGGGGAAATGTATATGAACAATCATAGCTAAACATTCATTCATTCATCTTCTACCGCTTTATCCGATCTTCCCTCGGGTCACGGGGAGTCTGTGCCTATCTCAAGCGTCTATGGGAATTAAGGCAGGATACACCCTGGATGGAATGCCGACCTATCACAGGGAGCGCACACACACACCACACACACACACACACCACAACACACATTCACACACTAGGGACAATTTTCCAAGGTGCCCAATCAACCTACCGTGCATGTTTTTGGACCGGGGGAGGAAACCGGAGAACCCAGAGAAAAAAAACCCCCTGAGGCACGGGGAGAACATGCACAAACTCCACACACACATGGCCGAGACGGGAATTGAACCCGCACCCTGGCGGTGTGAGGTGAACGTGCTAACCACTAAGCCACCGTTCCCCTCATAGCTAAACATAAATATTTCATTTCATCCTAAACGGACATGCGTGTAAACTAACACAGGATTACAAATGCCATCTTTGACTTTGGACAATAGCTCACTCATAGCACACAGAAGCTTTAAACTAATTTGCGCAATATTTAAACAGAATTGTGTGTAAATTCTCGGACCGATGGTCATTTTTTTTGCCTATTATATTTTCGGGCGCATTCAAGAAATAACGCCTGTTACACACGTGCCAAACTCGAACGTGTCCCGAACGTGTCCCGCCGCGTCATTTTATAATCGTCTTAAAATAAGGCGATGCTGCTTTAAAGCGTTCATTGACAATAAACTCCCACAATGCATCCCACATCGGCATTTACCGAGGGCGATTTGTCCCAACAAGCGGGATTGAGAAATATCTGTCCCAAAATGCCCAGGAAGAGAAAAAGTGATGCAGATGGAAGGCACTTTCAAGAAAGAAGGGAAATACATGTTTGTGCTTCAAGGAGAAAAACCGCCATGTGTTTTGAGGCCATGTGTTTTTATATACTGTGTCAGAGTTACAACGGGCTTTTCCGAGAGCAACCATAATGCTGACGTGGCCCACGGTGACTACGAGTTTCACACCTCTGGTATATACGGGGGGGTGTGGCCTCAGTAGCCCTGCAGTAAGTTCACTTTAAGGTGGATAATTTAGCCTACTGAGGGATAAAAATGGTGGGTTGAGGCGAAATAAATAAATAAAATGTTAAAACCTGAGATCTGTGTATGTATCGGGTTTTAAGTGTATATTTTTGGCGCACATAATATATATATTTTTTTTTAAAATGAAAGTTTGTTTACCTGCCTGCTTGTATTTGTTGATAAAAAAAATGTATCTGCATGCAGCAATATTAAAAATTAATAATGTGACACTAATAAGTCGAACTGAATCGAATGACTTGCATGATCGTCGTAATCAAAACGTGAAATTGTCTGCGGGGTAAAACCCTGATCTGACAGGACAGGCACTAATATTACAGTAAAGGAAGGCCATGTCGCGCTATATGTTTTTCAATGAAGATCATCTGTGCAGTTTAAACACACGCCCCTGTGAAGGTACCCGAGACCAGATACACACCGATTACAGATACAGAGTGACACTTAACCTGTTTAACTGTTCATTACCTACATATGCCCACACACACACACACACAGCCATCCATTTACCCTTTGTCAGTGGTGAAAGGCAACAAGATCGCTTTACAACGTCTCGTCTTTTTCGATAAATTTTGCATGAAAACACGTCGTGCGAGGCTCAGAGATGCCTGCTGTCATCCTAGAGGTGTGATAAATGTTTAATGAAAACAACACCGCACAAGGCTGTGTCAGGGCCCCCTGCTAAGCCTGCCACCTCCTTTGATCCCGTCTCTCTCACACACTCACTCACACACACACACAATCCCTCATATATTCATCTCTTATCCAGCAACCTGGCTGAAAGGAAAGGGAGAAAAAAAAAAAAGGAACGATTATTGCTGCTGCAGGTTGACAAAAAAATGGCAAGTCAAAATGCTTTGACAGAGAATAAAAGCCCCAAAAAAAAAGCATTGAGGCGCAGTTTTAAAGTGTGTGGTGGTGGTGGTGGTGGTGGGGGTAGGGGGGTGTTCCGAAGCGTACCTGAACTACATAGAGTGCCATGCTGCAGGAGCGTGACAGCTGTGAGGGCACACCTGGAGCAGGTTTGAGCAGAGCTTTGATCCCACCCCCCCCCACACACACACACACACACAAACACACACCTAGCAATGTCAAGATTGCACAACACGGTACCAAAACTCTGTCGTCAGTCAACCCGCGTTCTAACTTAACCAACGGATGCGTATAAATACTCGCGACTGCTATCAAGTATCCTGTTAAATAAACTGGAGAGACGTGGCCTCCTACACATGGAAATCACGTGTCTGGTGTGGTCTTTTGAAGAAGGGCGGAGAATTCTTCTAAAGCAGTAGTAAATGTCGACGTGGATTACGGACATTTGAACCGCAAATGTCCTCCGCATTTTTTCCCTATAGAATTTTTTCCGTTTTTAATTTCATACGTAATTGGTGAATACCTGTACGTTTTACTGCATTTTTTATTACATTAAAAGATTACAGCACATTTTAATTAATTACTTTATTTCCCCAACTTGTACCAAAGAAAGAAAACGGCAACATATCCAAAATAAAATAAATATAATATATATATATATATATATATATATATATATAGATATATATATATATATATATAAAAGGTATTTTACATTCCAACACTGTGGGACACACAGCAGTAGAGTATTCTACAGTAAATATCTTTACATGTTTTTATTTATTCGTTTATCTATTTATTTATTGTAATGCATTCAGATGTGATTGAAATGGGAAAAAAAAAGTATAGTTTAAACCTATTTAGGGTTTAAACTATAAAACCATCCATTTCGAGGCATTTTTTTGACCACATCCGACTGTAACTGGTTTGAATGCTCATTGGCAGAGGAAGCTCACACACCTCAGCTGATGCCAGAGGGGACGCGGATTTGAAAAACCGCTCTCGCAGGTGTTCAGGCGGGAACGTGCAGATGCACTTTTGTGGTTTGGTGGTGGATGAACAGGGGAGAGGAGGAAAAAGAAGGACAAAAAAAAAAAGACAAAGAAAAGCATCAAATATGAGTTATCGCCCCGTATACAGCCTGTAATTAAGCGGACAATGAGTTCGACTTTCTGTATTGAAATGCTCAATTAAAGAGCCTGAACATGGTATGATTGAAATACATGACGGGACACGCTTTGGAAGGAAATAAAACGAAACGGATAGTGAGCGTCTCTTCCCGGAGCACAATGCAAGAAAAGCTGTTTTACAATGTTTTTAAACAAATAATCAGGTTTAGGGATCTGGGTTGCCAGGTTTTTTTTTTTCATTTGTAGGTTCTCGACATACAAGCATATTTATTATGGAGCACACGCATTTCTGAGTATTCTGTTTGTCAGACTAACTTTTACATTTGTTATTTTTATTTATTTATTTATTCCAATAACTGCCTGCCTCAATGGGCAACACTTTTGTGAGGACCTTGGGAAACAATATCAAGTCATAATAGCTATACAGTGCGTTGCAAAAATACACATACCCCTTCAATATGTCCACGTTTTGTCTCATTAAAACCTCAAATGTATTTTATTGGGATTTTCTGTGACAGACTGACAAAGTATCGCATAATTGTGAAGCGGGGGGAAAAAAATCATATCTTTTTTTACAAATAAAAATGTGAAAAGTGTGGCATACGTGTGCATATGTATCGAGTCCCCTTTTACTCTGGTACCGCTAAATAAAATCCCGTGCAGTCAACTGCCTTCAGAAGTCACCTAATTAGTAATTAGAGTTGTGCGTACTTAAATCCCAGTTAAGTATAGTACAGCTGCTCTTTAGGCCTCGGAGGATTGTTAGAGAACATTAGTGAGCAAACTGCACAGTGAGGACTAAACAGCACACCAGACAGGTCAGGAATAAAGTTGTAGAGACATTTAAAACAAGGTATCCCAAATTGTTTTTTGAACAAAATAGTATGCTAAACGCTAATCTACCAAGATATCTAAACTGACAGGGTAAGGAGAGCATTGATCCAAGAAGCAGCCTGAAGGCCTGGAGGAGGTACAGAGATCCCCGAGTCAGGTGGGAGAGTTTGTCCATGGGACAACTATTAGTCATGCACTCCACAAATCTGGCTATTATGGAAGAATAGAAAGAAGAAATCCATTGTTCACAAAAAAAAGAATAAGGTTGCCAACAAGTCATTTAGGGTAACTTTGCACTGTACATAAGCCGTGAAACATGGTGGTGGCGGCATAGATGCTGTGGGGATGCTTTTCTTTAGCAGGGAAGCTGGTCAGAGTTGATGAGAAGGTGGATGGGCCAAAAAAGCCTTTAAAAAGAATTGATAACTGAAAGCTTACAGCCAGAAAATGAGGTGTAAGAATTTAACAGAGCATCAATAAAATAAACCTGAAGAAATCAGATAATAATCACGATACACTATGAAGACGGGCCGAGGGCTGACATGCGTCTCAATTAAACTACGTTCAGGTTCGAGGGGAACAACGAGGAGAAAACAAACGCACAGTGAAGGACACACTCGATTCACACTGATAGCCAGGTAGCAGCTCAAACGGCAGCATGTTTTGTACTTGTGAGTGTGTTCGAATGAGGAAGGCTGGGGTTGAGTGTGTGTTGTGCACACTGTAATTACAACATGAAGCGGGAGCACCCGAGGCTTTCTCCATCCACTCGGCCTCCACTACTGAAGAGGAGAGCAAACTGCAGCACTGGAACTAATTATCTGCTAAAGAACACAAAAGGCTGAACTCTTTGTAAAAGGTGTGTATGCATGTGTGTGTGTGCGTGTGTGTGTGTCTGTGTGTATCCCTGCTTCCTTTGGGATCCTGCACAGGGCATTTTACTTACACATACACACAGCTTTGGGATATGGTTTAAAAAAAAAAAAAAAAAAAAGAAAGAAAAAAAAAAGAAAGAAAGAAATTTGGAAAAAAAAAAATCAGGCGCTATTTTTTTTCATAACTTTTCCCTTAAGATGATCAAAATAAGAGAGGGGGGGGGGGTGCGGATAAAAACAACATATTAACACAAGCACTCATAACCGTCGGCTAAAACACACAAACAGATGCACCAAAGCGACAACCAATAAATAAATAAATAAACAAACAAATAAATAAACAAAAATCTTCACACTTAAGTGAGTGCTCTTTCTCTTGGAATATAAAAGGGAACATTATTTTCTCTGCTCAGAGGCGCCTAAAATAAAACAACAAAAAGTCGCTTCTTACATTTTTTTGGGGAATATCTGCAAGTGATAAACAATGTATCCTTTTAAAAATAGATGTTTTATGTTTATGTATATATATATATATATATAAATGGGTATTAACTCAGAGATTTATACTGCAGGACCCAAACCACGGGTTGATCCTCAAGATCTCCTGATTATAAAGGCCATTTTGGAGATTTCCACATATGCTTTTTTTTTGTGTAGCACAGTAATCTTATGGACAGATTATTCAGCATTACTCAGAATGATGCATTGAGGGAAGTGAATGGAACAAATAGGCTTCCATAATCCACAAACTAGCACGTCATATGTTAAACACTTAATCTCGTGGTGGTCTGGACATGTGGTACTGCCAGAGGATATGGCCCGTACAGCTCATACCAATAACTCCTTTTTATTAATGATGTGACTCCCTGCAGCAGCAATACACTCAATTAAAGTACCACAATGAGAATAATACAAAATAATAATTAGCAACAAATCCCTATACACACACACATGTGTATACATATACATGCATGTGTGTGTGTGTGTGTGTGTGTGTGTGTGTGTGTGTGTGTGTGTGTGTGTGTGTGTGTGTGTGTGCATGTATATGTATACACACACACACACACATATATATATATATGTATATATAGTATATATATGTATATATATGTATATATATGTATATATATATATATATATATATATAATATATATAGATATATATATATATATATATTATATATATATATATATATATATATATATACTATATACATATATATATATATATACATATATATACACATATATACACATATATATATATATATATATATATATATATATATATGCACACACACACACACACACACACACCACACACACACACACACGTGTATACATATACATGCATCATGTGTGTGTGTGTGTGTGTGTGTGTGTGTGTGTGTGTGTGTGGTGTGTGTGTGTGTGTGTGTACAAGCATAAGGATTTGAGGGAGTTTAAAAAAATTGTGCTGGAGACGCATCTTTTGTGGAGTGTTCCTATTCTACAGTGGTCAGTATCTATCAAAAGGAAGGAACAGTGGTTGCAGTGCGGTGCAGGACATGTGTGTCAGTGTGTGAACATGAAACACAGTTTTCTGGTTTTTCTACTTATAATTAATGACATGAAACCATCCCTTAGCAGTTTTTTCCCCCTCGCCAGTCTCTCTCTCCCTCTCTCTTCTTCGACCTCAAGTTAATAAGACAGAAATTGAGCTTGTGTTGCCGAGAAGCCACAAAAGCCTCAGTGCTGACACTGGAGACTCCTTCTGAAAAATGTTAAATAAAGAACTCATCGCGGAAAACCACACCGTTACGACCTCATTATCCGAGACGCAAATGATCTGTTGGTATGATGTGTCTGACCGCTCACTGCGAATCTGCTCCTACTGTAGAAATGACCGTTTAAGAGCGGGTTCTTTTTAGCCAATCAGAATCAAGAATTCAAAAGCAATCTGGTTAAATATAAATATGGCGCAAAAGTGAAGATTCAGGAACTCAAAATAACAGTGGAAATATTCAGACAGTTCGAATGTACATATGAGCTTGTTTTTAAGAACAGAACTGTACACACACACACACACACACACACGCCTCATCTGGGAGTGTATAAGCATCGTTTCCCGGCGCTAACTTGTTCCCGAAGCGCGTGTGATTTAGTCAACGCGACAAGCCGCTCAAAATGACTGACAGCCCCTGTCCGTATCTCTACACGACTCCATCCTCCAATCGCATTAGGCCGTGCCGCTTTGGGGCGGTACATAGCTCTGAAATGAGGAAGCTGCTTTAAAACGAGTTTAGCCCGGGCTCGTGCGGATTACACCGGGGACGGGAGCTAGTTTAACATGATCTACCTGCGGTAGGGAGATGGGAGAGGAGGGGGGAAATGTAGAAGAGAAATAGAATAGGGGGTCTGTGGGACGGCGAAGACGGCGAACTCGGGGAGAAGCGAAAGAGATAGATGGATGAGTGCGACTATGCCAGCTCTGTCCCCAACTCCCTGCTGGATTTTAACAGCGCCAGCGATTGAGTTGCTACACACAGGAGACTTGGGGAACGACCCGAAGCGGGGAGCTGCATCTTGTGTGTGTGTGTGTGTGTGTATGTGTGTGTGTGGAAAAGTAGAAAAAGAATTCTTACCCGTGTTTTTCCTTTTCTTTGGCTTTCGCGACCTCTTTATCTCTGTCGCGGCCTCGGTAGCGCCCTCTGTCTTTCTCCCTGTCCCTGTCTTTGTCTCGGGTCTTGCGCTGACTACGGTCGCGCTCTCTGCTCCGGCTGCGTCTCCGACCGGGCCTGTCGCTGCTCCGGCTGCAGGATCTGCGATGACGGGAACGAGACCTACACACGTGAAACACGTAACCAATCACTAGGGTATAATGCAGATATTAGCGTTCATAACGTATAACGAGTAGGGGATTAGAGCTTTTTCCAGGGGGCAATAAGGACAATGGTGTGATAAACATGTGCATCGCAACGCCCACTGTGCCCACTGTTCTGTAGATCTCGATGAAGAGCTTGAGTTTTGACCGCAACCCGACTTTGGGGAGGGTTAAACATCTTTGGGATGAATTGGAGTGCTGACTCCTTACATACGCCGCACACTGACCTTAACACACCTGTGCACACATCTCCACAAACACACTCCAAAATCTAGTAGATATATACTGTGTATATGAATGTGTGTGTGTGTGTGTGTGTGTGAGTTGCAGTATATCCTATGATGGTCATTAGGGAGGGGCTGGGATGACTCTACATGCTAGGTATTGATCCTTACAGGACAAGGCAGAGATTGCTGGGAGATTTAATGGGCCACTTCCTGACCTCAAACCTATTTGGCTTTTTTCTGTCTCCCCCCCCCCCCCCCCCCCCCCCCCCCCCCCCCCCCCCCCCCCGGCCCCCTCTCTCCCTCACTATATATAATAAAGGCTGTCAAAATTTACGAGTTATTCCATTTTATAGAAACGTGTCGGATAAAGAAAGGACATTTGACGAAAAAATTACTTCGCAACTCGTACAAGTCGTTCTTTGAATACGAAAAAAAAGGAGAGAGGGGGAAAAAAAAAAACACCCTCCCCACGTCACATCACGAAAACTGCCCAAAACAGAATATTATTGGCTGAGCCGCAATGCATGCACCAAGTGTGTCTCAGGTGCACTTTCTTTCACTGACGAACAACACTATGATTGATCCTGACAGAAAGATATTACAGAGGAAGTCCCTGTTTGGCGTTTGTGATAGGTCGGGCAGATTTCATAATCGTTCTATTCACTCGTGTTTGAAATCGATCGATGAATACGATATTTTTTTTCACGCTATAACAACAACAACAACAACAACAACAACAACAACCACCCATTATCGAGATCGCCTGCGCTGTAATGATGCACTGTTGGAAAATAAACACCGCTCGCTTCCCCCACCCACACACACACACACACACACACACGAGAGAGGCGTTATTTTGGCTACTGTACTTGTGGCCAGCAGATGTAATAAAACACCTAATCTGTTGGGAGCCGCTTTTCTCCGACTACGCCCCTGCTACACTTGTGCGGCCTGTTGCAAATTAAATTTATTGTAGTTAATAGACTGGGAGCCAAGCTGCTAAATGTCAATTTCATTACCAAGGCCTTCCCCTTGGAGAATTATTAGCTCATTTACAGCTAAGGGTGAATGTGTTATAGGAGGAGTTACAGATAAACACCCCTCCTCCCACCCTCTCTCAGTAGCACACACACACACACACACACACACACACACACACACACACACACACACAGCCAACGGTGGGCTATTTTACATTTATTTTTGTGATTATCTCTGGAGGGAAAGGTCTTCCCCATGGCCTAAACACATTTTAAAAGGAGGCCTTGGCGGCCCGACACCCCGCTCGCTCTCCATTCCCCTCCCTCTTCTAAACGCTCCATTAAACGGAGCAGCGGTGATTGGCCGGAGCAATTTCTTCCCATGAATTATCAATAAAGTAATTACCAGTGTGAGGCGCTTATCGTGGAACCCCTGCACGGACGCGGGGATATGATCCGGCCCCACTGCCTATTTCGGTAATTATGTGGCCCGGGTATGAGAGCTGGATGGCGGCTATCTGCCTGTATTACTTTCCGGCTATACAAGCCCCTTCTTGCGCGATGGGAAATTGGACAATGATAGTTGCCCGCCCACCATAAGCCCGAACTGAATAAACTTTCCTCGCGAACCCAGGTGTACCAAATTCGAATATAATATCTGGACATGATAAGGACTAATTAATGACATTTTCCAGCCGACCCAAACACTCGCTGGAACCTTGCCTCAACGGTCAGGATGATAAAGCTTGTGTATCATCCGTGCCTAGAAATACACACACACACACACACACACACACACACAGCCAGGAAACGACCTCTAAAACATACACAATACATTTCAATTAGCAATTTCCCACTCTTTCGTCACTTTAATCCATCACGGCTGCCTTCAATAAATATGTCGTCGTTCATAAATTCAATAAAGTTCCAATACCAATCCAGAAATATGGGAGATAAAATTACACGCAATGATCCATTCGGATTCTAGCACCCCCCCCCCCTTGCTGTCACGTTGTGTACATCAGTCCTCATCGCAATATTGCTGAATTAAAAATGTGCCAAAGAGAATGGAAATCCTGACGAATCACTTATTACAAAATACATAAATAAATAAATAAAGCGGAAAGATTCCCAACAGCTGGAGCGCTGGAGTCAAATTATCCAGCAGGGGCCAGAAAAATGATGGGTCAGCTAAGATAATCAGTGTTTAAGTTCATTCATTCATTCACTCATCTTATACCGCTATAGCCGATCTAGGGACAACTTTTCCAAGGTGCCAATCAACCTACCTTGCATGTTTTTGGACCGGGAGGAAACCGGAGAACCCGGAGAAAAACCCCCTGAGGCACGGGGAGAACATGCAAACTCCACACACACATTGCCGAGACGTGAATCAAACGCGGACCGTGGCGGTGTGAGGCGAACGTGCGAACACCAAAATAATATGCATAATATTAATATGCATAATATGAAAACGTTGCAACGCCAAAAAAATATGCATAATACAGACATAACATTTATTTAAAAAAAGTCAAAATAAAAAAATAAAATAAAACACCCCATTGGCTTTATTACACCCTATTCGCGGCACCAGGCAATCATGGGGCAGCGCTGTGTATCAGCAAGTAATATTATATATATATATATATATATATATATATATATATATATATATATATATATATATATATATATATATATATATATTATTTATTTTTTTTTTTTTTTTTTTTTTTTTTTTTCCTTTCGCCTTTTTTTGGTTTCTCTTTTCTTATTTGGTTTCTCCATTCCTGTTTTTCATTCTGCGCTCCGGACTTTAGCGGGTGGTGTCGGTAATAACGGTCCGTGTGGAAACGCAATGCTCCTTGTAAAATAGACTAAACAACAACAAAAATGTATTTCCGTTTTGCTATTCATATTACGCCCCGTGCCTCAGGGGGTTTTTCTCCGGGTTCTCCGGTTTCCTCCCGGTCCAAAAACATGCACGGTAGGTTGATTGGTACCTTGGAAAATTGTCCGTAGTGTATGAATGTGTGTGTGATTGTGTGTGTGTGTGTGTGTGTGTGTGTGCCCTGCGGTGGGTTGGCATTCCATCCAGGGTGTATCCTCCCTTAATGCCCATAGACACCTGAGTATTCATATTACAGTCGCGTCGGCACTAAATTACAGGCTTAACCCCAATCCCCTAAACCTACCGATATACATTTACAGTTACAGCATTTGGCAGACGCCCTTATCCAGAGCGACTTACAACTGAGCAATTGAGGGTTAAGGGCCTTGCTCAAGGGCCCACTAGTGTCAGCTTGGTGGTGGTGGGGTTTGAACCTGGTCCAGAGTCCAATACCTTAACCCACTGGGCTACACACCTCCACCGATACCATGAAACCTATCAAGTGTATTACTGTATGCAAAACCTATGAACATAGTCCCTAAAGATATCTACGGTGACTGATGTTGATTGCTTTATATTATTAAGTCTAATAGCAGAAGCATGATCGGAGCCCTAACGAGTGTTTTATATCGAAAGCTACAATCCAAGGAAGGCAAGAAAATACAAGAAAGACAAGAAAGACTATTATTTCTTCTACAAAGGTGTAGAACCCGTGTAAGGAAAAAAAAAAAAAAAACAGGCATGCCTGCACAAATGCAGTCCACATCCACTTTCCTTTAGCCACAAATTACGCTTCCTCTGGTCCAACCACGAACAGCACAAGTGTCTCCTGCGCATTTTAATACCATTTTAACCTATTCCCATCGCCGTCCAGAGTAGCGTAGTCAACGCTGCTCCTTCTTCCGGTGGAAGGGAAACCCATAATCGCTATTACAGCAGCGCCCCGGGGAACGATACTGGTGTTCCAATACGCTAGTTCCTCCAATCACTATTTAAGATAAAGCAGCTGCAATCGATCTGAACTCAAAACGAAACAACTGACAATGAATCTTGTATGATTCCTCCCCCCCCAATATCAATATATGAGAGTCAATACAGCATCCATATTTCCCTACACCACGAGCAATGGATACCGAAGGAGCTTAATATTCACATGTGAAAACGCGGTGGGCGGCGTGAAAATTTTGCGTCGGAGATGTTGTTGTTGCTGGTTTTCCATTTTTACACACACAGGAGCGTCTATAATTTATACGGGAAAACTAAAAAGCAGTTCTCTCAGTGGACGGGACATGAACAAGACCGGTCTTGTTCAACGGGACAACCGGAGTCGCTTTTTCTTTCCAAACATGATGAGAAGGAAATCATCTCGGGATACACGCCAAAAAATAAATAAATCAATCAATAAAATCCCACATTAGTTGCATTCTGAACATGGATTTGAGGGAATCATGGTCTCTCTGGCAGCGAAGGTTTGAAGACGAAAGGAGCAGGTGATCCATTTGTTTGAGCGAACGTTTAGGAAATCTGCGAAAGCGTCGACAATAAGCAACAGAAAGTCTACGGCGAACGCATGAGATGGGAGGGGCCGGCGACGAAAAGCGGCAGGGTTCAAAGCGCCGCTATATATTTTCCCGCCTGCTTTTGAGAACCTCGGGGAGGGCCCAAATCTTCCCGAGCCCGGGTGCCGCGGCGCTGAACAGCTGTTCCCTCCGCCATGCAAATATGTTCGGCGTCTCTCGCTTCTCGAGCGCTCTTCAAACGCCGGCGCCGCGCAGAAGTTTTCGTTTAGGGCGCCGTCTAATTACGCCGGCTGCCGCGAAAAAAACCCCAAGCTGTCTTTCCCCTTCCTCCTCGTTGGGCCCGTTCTTATGGGAGTGGCGGCACAAAAGGCTCAGAAAAGGGAGACGCTGCGACAAATTGACTCGTGTTGTTGAGCAAACGGAGGCAAGTGTGATTATAACGAAGATCCCTGCTGAGCCTCGTCTGCTATCAGGTGCTTGTTTGTTGAAGGCCGATTTATACTTCTGCGTCATGGCTACGGCATAGCCTGCGCATCGATGCGTAGTCCAGGCCACGGTCTGCGCCGTAACCGACACGCACCTCTCCAAAAACGCAACTACGCGTCACAGATGCGGATACCGCGAGGTCTGTGATTGGTCAGCTTGGCACGTATTTCAGGTGTTGCATTTCTCGTACGTATTCCGGCGAACAAATGCGAAAAGACACTCGCGTTTCGGAAGTGTTGCTGCAGAGCGACGCAGAAGTATAAACGCTCACGACGGCGCCGGCTGCGTGCTAGGGCTACTGGAGTAGAAATCGGCCTCTTTGGCCCTACGTTTCGGGATCAGGGGTTGGTGCTGGTGGGGAGAGGAGAGGAGGGGAGGGGAGATAGGGGGCATTAAATGGCCTCCATCTTTCGTTAAGATTAACACTAGTCAGCCCAGGCGAGACGAACCCAACACTCAGCCCACACACACTCCCGCAAAGGTCATTTAATAGAGTTCAAAGCCAAATCTCGCATCTAAAAGAAGCCATATGTTAGCCGCCCCCCCCCCCCGGAGAAAGAAGTTGGCGGCGTTTAACTCGTCATTACTCTTCGCTGGCACATGTGAGCGCCGTCACTCGACAGACGCGGCGCAATCCTAAACTCGCCAGTCTGGTGGTTTGGGCCGCATTACATCCCTATTAGTGGCGCATGGGGCACGAGTGAACCCAAACAGGAGGGCAAGCAGAGGTAAGAGGTCAGAGTGGGAATAAGGTGCTAACTCAGCACTGTCGTCGCAGGTGATCGGGTTTACCGACGCCCTTTACTCCGCCTTTAATCGCTTTACTACAGGGATAACTGAGCTAGCGGTCCAACCGATTCACCACGCTGTACTGCATTCGTCCTCCATCCAGAGAGAAAGAGGGGAGGAAAGGGAGGCCGTTTTAATATAGCCGGGGAAATGTGTTTCCAATTAGCAGGTGTGCTCTTAGAGTAAAGATGATGGGGATTTTTTTTGGGGGTCCGTTTTATACACGACTATTTATGACGTGATGCCTGATCTGAGGGTCCGTTTCCTCATAGACTTTTTATTGTTTAAATGTGGATGGTTGTGCCGTCTGTGCCTAAGTGATTTAAGAACCTCACAACTCTGGAATAAAAAAAAAAAAAAGAAAAAATCATAACTAGCAAGGCGAAACATGTGGCCTAAGTGTTTTTTTTTTTTTTTTTTAAGTGCACCGGAGGACATGTGACACTGAGCAGAGACATGCATTCCGCTGCCAAGTGGGAAAACTCCACTTAATTAAACATGCGAGTGAATCTGATATCTTGCCCTTATAAAATATATATATATATATATATATATATATATATATATTATAATAACTTGAAAAATGCAGAGTGCTTGCTGCGGAAATGAAGTCATGCGATCTGAGAGGGGGGGGGGGGGGGAATCCAGTAGCTCAACATCTGCTGTGTTCAATCACTAGTGTACCCATCTTGAATGATGACTAGGCACACAGATGCTCACACAGATATCACATTTTAACCAGTGCAGGATCAATCAGAGCTCTGGAGCTCTGATGGCTTTTAATGGTAGGAATTTCTTTTCTGTAATTAGCTCTCTCTCTTTCTCTCTCTCTCTCGTTTTCTCTGGGACTCGGCTTGCGCTGACAGCTAAATAAGTCGCGGGTCGGCCTTTGAACAGGCGTCCATTTTTCACGTGGTCGGGGAAAACGGACGTGGCTTCAGCTCGAATGACTGCAATTAATTCTTGGGTTAAAACGGAGGTCTGTTACCATCCACACACACACACACACACACATTAAACACGCGTTACGACGCGCCTCGGCGCTAAAATACAATCCGCGGGACCGAAGCGATCCCGAAACGTTGCTTTGTCTTCTTTATATTTCGTAATAAAGTAGAAGGACCTGCCCACAGAACTGACACAAGCCCGGCTTTAAGTGAGCAATCTATCCCTCATTACGCACGTCCTGAACGCTAGTTTTCGTACGCCACTCGTATAATTTACATGAACAAAATACTCTGCACGGCTTAAATGCAATTTGCCTTGAGACAAAATAAATAAATAAATAAATTCTATTGAATTACGGATTCTAAAAAATACCCACCTAACATTTAATTATTTTAAGAGTAACAATGGGCAAAAGTATTGGGGCGGGACTTTTCCCGTCATTTTCCATGGTTCGTCCCGAAGATGTTATTACGAAGTTTTGGGCGCACAATTCCTTGTATGTTTTAAAAAAATAAAACAATAAATAAATAAATAAATAAAGCCACAGGACCTACAAAATCAGACATCAGAAGACTACAGAGGACTGTTCGGACGGCTGAAGAGATTATTGGTACACCCTTGCCCAAGAACTGTACACATCCAGAGTGAGAAAAAGGGCTCAGAAAATAACTTTGGATCCCTCACATCCGAGCAATAAACTCTTTGAACTTTTGCCGTCAGGACGCCGCTACAGAGCAACGAGCACCGGGACAGCCTGACACAAGAAAAGTTTCTTTCCTGCAGCCATCTACCTCATGAACACTTAAATGCTCTATTCAGCAATGTATGAACATATATATATATGTATATATTTCAGTGCAATATCATTCTGCAATCCATCTTCTGTGCAATATAACTATATCTATTTCTTGTGTAAAATGTTTATTTTTTATTTTTATTTTTATTTATTTCCTATTTTTATTTCCTGTCGGTTAGTAGCTAGTAGCTTCTGTCACCAAAGCAAATTCCTGGTAAGTGCAAACCTACTTGGCAATAAAGCTCTTTTCTGATTCTGATTCTGAAATAATGTATAGCGGCGTTTCGGGTCTGAGCGTATTCGACGTGGTGTGTAATCTCGCGTACGGTTTTACAATCGCCGAGCCTCGGCCTCCACCATCGCCTCGGTGATGATGAAGAAAAGTCTCGGATTTACATGAAGGGGGGGGCAACGTGATCGCTCCTTCAGATGAAGGGATGAAATAGCGCTAACGTTAATCACCGGGGTCAAAACGGTGACGCTGGTGGAAACCTGCTGATTTGGCACCCGGGCTTCATCTGTTCCTCCACCAATCAGGAGTGGAGCGGCGTACGCAACCTGGCAGCTCGTATATATAGATCCAAAAACCTCCAAACCTCCACCCTCCACCCTCCAAGCCTGACAAGACAGGAAATAAAAAAAGACTTCTCAATATCAAGGAGGGGGGAAAGTGTTTCATTATTTCCAGCGAGTGTCATGATTTCAGTCAAGAAGCACATAATCCAGATTTCTCTTTTATTAGTGTTTCTTCTCCCTCTTCTTCGCTCTTTTTTTTTTTTACCCCCCCCCCCCCTTAAATATTACACTTGTAACTGGGACCATATTGGTGCTGTCAGGGAGAGACAAGCGCGGCGTTGGATTTAATTACGATACAATTTGCTCCAGTGCTGTTTCAGGGGATGATGGTGTCTCTCATACACACTCTGACACATGGCTCTGCTTAAAGACGAGCACGAGCAACTTTTATTTGGGAGAAAATAGGGGGGGGGGGTAAAAAAAATGGGTGGGAACGCACCATTTTACAAAGGCTTATCTTTGATTCGACAATGCTGCTGCAATTTGATGGAAGTCATTTAGTATCTGTATTTTTAAAATAAATAAATAAATAAATTTTGCATTTTTGTGGGGCCCGTCATTTAGAATATGTTTTCGAGTCGTAAAAAAACAGGAAGGAAGGAAGGGAAAGAAAGAAAGAAAGGAAGGGAAAGAAAGAAAGGGAGGAAGGAAGGAAGGGAAAGAAAGAAAGAAAGAAAGGGAGGGAGGAAGGAAGGGAAAGAAAGAAAGAAAGAAAGGGAGGAAGGAAGGAAGGGAAAGAAAGAAAGAAAGGGAGGAAGGAAGGAAGGGAAAGAAAGAAAGAAAAAAAGGGAGGAAGGAAGGAAAGAAAGAAAGGAAAGAAAGAAAGAAAAGAGGAAGGGAAGGAAAGAAAGAAAGAAAGGAAGGAAGGGAAAGAAAGAAAGGAAAGAAAGAAGGAAGAAAGAAAGGGAAAGAAAGAAAGAAAGAAAGAAAGAAAGAAAGGAAGGGAAGAAGAAAGAATCCCGAAGGAAAGAAAGAAAGAAAAGAAGGAAGGCAGGAAGAAAGAAAGAAAGAAAGGAAGGAGGAAACTCCTCCTGAAAGAAAGTTATTCAAAGACGCCCCTTTAAGCCCTTTCCCTTCCTTATCCTTTCCCTCCCCCCGAAGGGATCCCTTCTTCCGTGGTAAGGAATTCCGGAAAGCCCTCCCTCCTTCTAAAGGAAGTCCTTTCAGCTCCCTCCCTCGCCTCCCTTTCTTCCTTCCTCCTGAAAGCCCCTCCTCTCCCTCTGCCCTCCCCCCGCCCCCCCCCCGTCCCGCCCTCCCTTCCCTCCCTCCGTCCTCCTCCCTCTCCCCGTCCTTCCCTCCCTCCCTCCCTTCCTCTTCCTCTCCCCCCCCTTTTCCCCTCCCTTCCGGTCTTTCGGAAGGAAGGAAGGTCCTTCCCCCCTCCTAGAAAGCCCTCCCTCCCTCTCCTTCCCTCCCCCTCCCCGGAAAGCTTCCTCCCCCTGAAGGTACCCTTCCTGGAAAGCCGAAGGAAGGAAGCTCCCCCCTCCCAGTCCTCCTGAAAGCCCTTTCCCTCCCTCCGAAGGAAGCCCTAAAGTGAAGTCCTGCCCCCGGATCCGGCTCTTTGCCCGAAGGGCCCGCCCCCCCCGCCTCCCTTCTAAAGGCCGAAGTGCCCGAAATAAAGGAAAGCCGCTCCCCGCCCTCCCAGAAAGAAAGAAAGAAAGAAGGAAAAAAGAAACGGAATGGAAAGGAAGGAAGGAAGGGAAGAAAGAAGGAAGGAAGGAAGAAGAAAGAAGGGAAAGAAAGAAAGAAAAGGGAGAAAGAAAAGAAAGAAAGACAGAAAACTCCGGGCCTGTTTGAGAGATTTTCGCGGATGAGATGGGTTTAATCGGATCGTACTGAACCGGATGGAAAATCTCCCGCTATGAGGCAATTAGCATTAATTAAAGCAAGAAATAACCAAAGGAAAAAAAAGACTTCAGGCGAGTGACCTTTATCAGGGTCAGTAGGTTTTTTTTTTCTTTCTCCTATGCAACAGATACACAGGTCCAAGCCAGTCGTTTCTGTCTCCCAGCGCCGGGTATTTTTGCCTCCTTTCACGGCGACCGCGCTTTTGGGTCCGCCAATTAGAAATAATTAGGCAGTCATTGCGCTGGCAAGTCCTTTTAAGTGCATATATAACGATGCAACGATGCTGATTAGTCAGCGTCGGGAGAGCGAGCTGGGAAAGGGATTGGGAGAGAGGGGGGGGGCTCAAATGGCCGGCGGAATAATTACGGCGGTGATCACAAAGCCGCGACGCTCCTCTGTACTTCACCTTAATGCCGTTTCAAACCTCCACTTCATTACCGGCCGTAATTAATCCGCCATTAATTGCAGGAAGGGCCTCGGTTTACCTCGCCTTCGTTTCTAATTATCATCTTATAAATAGTTATGGTTCTAATTAATGTGTTCATTAGGCAGGAAATTTTTGCTCAAAGCGGCGCTCCGAGCCAAAAGGTTTCGAAAAAGCGCTCTTCTCTCAGAAGCCCGGGCAGCCAGAAGGTGAGGCCGTTCGGCTCGAGCGCTCGCGCGCGCTTTCATTTCAAGCCGCTAATTGGCGTTTAAAACCCAATTTTCGCACAAAACTTCAAGAAGAGGCGGAATTAGGAGCCGGGTGAGACGCGGGATTGCATTCATTTCCCATTCCAAAAGCAAACGGGGTTTTTTTTGTTTTTTTTCCCCCTCATATACGCATGACCGAAGCGCTTTGAACGGGATGAAAAACAGACGGCACGTTTGTGTTTGCGGACCTTTACCGGACGCTTATGCAACCCATAAAAAAGGCGGAAATCGGATTTCTGACGGACAACGAGAGAGCGCGAGCGTATAGGAAAATCCGAGCGTAATGAGGAATCCTAACACATTCCTCCAGAGCGAGCGAGAAAAAAAAAAAAGGTAAAATCCACCGGCCCTAATATTTACTCAGAATCACCCGTCCAGTGGCTAATGAGCGACTATAGGGCTGACGAGCCAGCTTCCTGAATAAAGATCACTGCGCCGACCTTTGACCAGACGGCTGCCTGATTTGCTCTGATGTTTTTCCCCGTCTCCTTTAAGTTCGCTGCTCTTTTAATGTAAAAGGCGCGCGGTGTCTGCCCGCGCTCACCTGGCCTCGGGGTATCCGTGTTTACAAATTATATTTATTCATTTTGTATTTATGCGTTCGCTGAACAAAAGATCCTTCATCCCTGCGTGACTGACACGAGGTCCGAGATACGAGGAAGGGTAATCGAAGTACAAAAAAAATAAAATAAAATATGTCTGGCATGAAGGAGACAAGAGAGAGAGAAGAGAAGAAAAAAAAAAAAAAAAAAAAAAAAGTACCCAAGTAATGAATTAATCTGTGCTCGGCTCACACCAAGAAGGATGGATGTGCATCTGGTGATGTGTGTGTGTGTGTGTGTGTGTGTGTGTGTGTGTGTGTGTGTGTGTGTGTGTGTGTGTGTGTGTGTGTGAGTAATATATCTTGTGTGTCTATAATACAGCCAATTTGGGTAATATAGTTCTGTTCACTCGCTCGGCAATCTGTTCCCGTTGTAAAAATGCATTTCAGATTCCCTAATGCATCTTATTTTCATCCCGATTATTGTGTCCCGCGGCCACCGTAAACAACACCGGGATATGAAAATAGAAAGGCTCGGAAACGTCTTCGACTTGCTCGCTCGAGGCGGACGGGAGCGCAAATCACATTCGCGTTTATTCATTACGTTATTGGCTCGACGGTTTTGTTATCCTAAAGCGAGTTTCCGAAGTGAGAATCGGGAACGGGTTAAAGACTGGCTCGAGTCGAGGAAGGAGCGCTGATCTATCGCTTATACGACACGGTAATAAGGGTGACTCGAATTCACCTTTTGATATTCTGATATTTCTAAACAGGAAACTGAGCGAAAGTTGTGCGTTCCGGAACATTTTTGGTAAGCAAGTAAATAAATAAATAAAAATGGGTCATTATGGGATAAATGCAGCAAATATATTTAGATATACATAGGGCAGTGTGTAGGGTTGGAGTGAACTCCATGCGAGGCAGAGCAACGCTCTCTCTCTCTCTCGACTTCGCCCAGGGGAGCGGACTTGTAGCTGGATGTGTCGGGAGGAGAGAAAGCGTGGAGGAGAGTGGAGGAGGGTGCACGTGGGCCAGAGGGGCTTCTTTTGGCAGGCGGAGGGAGCTGCGCTGGCGGCTAGCCGGGGATAAAAGGCCTCTGCCGTGTCACTCACTTACTCTCCTCTTTGGTAAATAAAGGTTTCTGACAACAAAGGCCAGCAGCGTTTGTCTAGCCTCTAGTGAGGGGGGGGGGGGGGGGGGGGGGGGATATATATAAATAAAAAAAGACACCAGTGTGCACTCTGGATGTAAGAACGGAATAAAGAAAGACTAAGAGAAAGCGATGGAGGAACAAAACAAAAAAAAAAGGGAAGGGGGGAAAAGAAAAAGCCGTGCATTGCCTCTCAGATCTGGGCTAGTGTAAGCATGTTGATTTTGATTAAATAAAGAACACACGCCCTGCCAAAAGCAAGTAAGGCTTCAGCTTGAATCAACAATTTACAAGTCACACATGGAAGTATATATATATATATATATATATATATATATATATATATATAATATATATATATATATATATATATATATATATATATATAGTATATATATATATATATAAATATATATATATATACACATATACACACACATAAACACACATATATACGTGTGTGTGTGTGTGTGTGTGTGTGTGTGTCAGGAGAGCCATAGAGTCCTATCCAGAGAGGAGATTACGGGTTACAAGAGGTCCTGACCCCCATTCCAATCCCCAAAAGTGCATCTGTTGGGATAAACAAACAAACAAAAAAAATCTGTGGTTCTAAAGAGAGAAAATAAACCACAGGCGTATGCTTATAGGAAAATAATCAATGTGAGGGCATGAAGCTGAGTTACTACTACCATTCGGAGTTTTATTATTTTTCAATAGCACCATGCCCTGAAGGGTTTTAGTCATATTACACCACCGGAAATTGCCGAGAATACCCATTATTTTATTTATTAAACAGCGTTGTGTATTTCTTATCCATTTGTAGTAATATGGTTGATCTGTTAAACCAGTCGGAGTGAACGATATTGACATGAAAAAACTATTCTTATCGCTAACGATAATTTGGCGATATTTTGCCCGAGTGTGATATTATATAGTACTGTTTTATTTTTGTTTGTTTGTTTGTTTAAATCTCTAATGCAGCTCACATGGACATTTAACCTACACTTACATTTTACAGCATTAAATACTGATATTACAGATCATTAAAACAATTACAAGAGACTTTAAATCTGAAATTAAGTGAGTCATTGCGATTGAACCGAATCATTTAAACGGGTGATTCATTCAGCTGCTCTAAGGCCAGTGCTGTTTTTGAAATCATTTTTGTAATGGGCAAAATGAAGCAAAAACAGGCAGATTTCAAAAAACGTGTCCTAATAATATTAACTTGCTTCCCGCTGTATAAAATTAAGATCACGTTTGTAATCATTTTTCAATCAGATTTTTTGGAGCAAAAAGGAAGAGAAAAAAAAACCCGGCACTTTTCATATGATATGGATTAAATATGAGAAATGCGACAAAATTACGCATTTTCTGGCCCACATATTACATTTTAAATGCGTTATAATAGAATCATGAAGTGAAAGAGCGATTTCTAAATGGGCACATGCACAAGTCTCGATTTGTCTCGATAACGTCAATTTGCACACGCGCACACACACACACACACACACACACACACTATTTTCCCCTTGAACTCTGCTTAAATAAATCCACATCTATAATAACTCGGGTGTCCTGTGTGGATAGAAACGATATACTACAGAATTAGTACCATATGAGAATGAGTGTATAAATATTAAATTAATAAACTTCTTACCAATCAATATGACAAAATGATGTGGTATAAATCTGTCTTAATATTTTATTAATATCTAATCATTAGAGTGCCATGAATTAAAAAGCTTTTTACAGGCGACGGGTTTCAGCGGACGTTTGGGCCCCAAATCGGGCTCCTACTGAGAAAGTGATATTTGCACCAGCAGCTTTGACTTGATGTCGCCTCGGAGACCCATGAACAAAAACAATATTTTACATCGGCCGACACGGACATGGTGTGATGCACGGTGGAGCAAAAGCGTTTTCTGAGAGTGAAAAAGAAATGAAGTTTGTTCTAAAGGAACCTTTTCCCCCCCTTTTCCTTTTTTTTAAATGAGAAATAACTTTTACTATGTTTCCCCACTGACTGTTTTAATTG
>JACRUU010000001.1:15454371-15459371 GCA_030449085.1 Kryptopterus vitreolus | reverse complement strand
TTATTCTCCATTATTTCAACTAATGAACTCACCCACTTACTCCTTCAGTCTCTTCCAATGTTCCAACCTAGCACTGTCTGCCGCTGATTCTTTCAGTCTACCCGCTGCCTGAACGGAAAAGCTCTTAAATGTTGATTTAATTATATAAAAAAGACATACTGTTCGCTATATTTGCCTAATTAAGCTTTTTATCTCGTCCAGCAAGGCTCCATACTCACACTCCATCTCACAGCAAGTGACAGAAACAGACAGACTTTTGAGCTGGGGTGCTGCATTTCATTTCCACTAGGGAGGACGTCCAAACTGTGCTCTCAGATACTGCACTGAAGGCTAGTGTGTGTGTGTGTGTGTGTGTGTGTGTGTGTGTGTGTGTGTGTGAGAGAGAGACACAAAGTCCCTCATGCTGTGTAAGTTTCAGTAATAGTCACAATTAAAACTGCTTTATCTTCAAGTAGCTCGAACCTTCATAAAGCTACACCATATGGACAAAAATACTGGAACAGTTGCCCTCTCCTTGCCATACATGCTTCTTCTCCAAACTGATACCACAAAGCTCGAGGCACACAAATTTTTGGATGTAGCATAATAAATGCCTGCATTCGCTTGAACTTGGAAACCCTAACCATGTTTCCAGCATGACAATGCCCCTGTGCGCAAAGCCAGCTCCATAAAGAGATGGAAAGGGTCGTAAGTGGGTTCCTTTGGGATGAATAAGAAAGCTGACTGCACCCCAAGCCTCCGAACCCTGCATCAGACTTTACGAACACACAAACATCCACAAGGACACGGCAAAGAAAAATAAATCAGTAGGAACACAAGGGTGAAGAAAACATGGACTGTGATTCTTAATCAGCACATGCCACATTTATAACCAGATGTCTTTTGGCAAAATAGGGGCAAACAACACCGTAATTTTATCATTTCTGTCACGTTTACATACAAATAAAGACATTCCTTTAAGAGAATGCATTTAAAAAACAAGCATGACAACCCGAGCACAGCCACTTCCGGCCCTTGCGTCATCAAACCAAATCCCTTCTGTCCTCTCCAAACCGACTATTTGTTTCTCAGACAGCAACTGTTTCCCATCACGTATAATGCACCCTGACCAAATGGCATGAATAATTGAAGTGCGACAGACGGCACTAAGAGACTCCCTCATACGGTGAAAGCGCATGAATGCGTCTGTGGGGAGAGATGGGGGTCACATGACACGCTGCTCGTCTTTTCATTTTTCTATTAGAAGTTGCTGATATGGGGTTCCTCTTGAACTCTGAACGCGATCCGGACGGCCGGCAGTCGTTGTCGCCATGTTTGATTGCACGTGATCAGGTACTAAAATCTTAGTGCCATGTTTCCCTGAGGAGGAATAAGGGACGTATAGTATTTTGCACTGCATACGTCTAGGCTTTTTTGATTGGACGCTACTTAAAGCAACGATAAAAACAGTGATAACTGATACTCAATGACTAGTATGTTTGGATTTCTGGTTATAAGGATGCGTGTTCAAAATTACGAAACACCAAGCGACCCTTTGTGGGCTTGTGAGGAGTGTAGTCAACCATCAGTGGTATAAATGAGATCAATTATAGTCCTTATTCCAATTTCTATAAATATAAAAATCACTTAATTGATGCACTAATATATTCGCTAAATCTATTTTAAAGAACATCTGTTTCAATTGGGAAGAGACATGTTTTTTATGCTGAGAAGACTTTAAGAAAATTAACAACTTAAGACCTATATCACTGTACCAAAACACACATACATACTGTTAGCAACTGGTACTGAGCAAGCCGTAAATGTATTTATTTCAAGCCAAGCATCTCTGAACTTCCTCATAGCTAAATTAAAATCCGTTTTACATCTGTAACAGGAAGCAGATTGGCTGCTGTATATTGGCCTCCGCAGCCAATCAGCTTTGGACTATATTCGGACAAGCGAAAGGAAGAAAAGACTAGGTAGCATTAGACCTGTGTCAACTGGCTTAAGACCTAGAACAGAAAAGCGAAGACATTTTAAGAGCTAAACATTTTCTATAAGACGATTTAAGACACAGTAGAAACTCTAAAATCCATTAATGGAAGCATAACTAATTTCGGGTAGGTTTGTATTGATATAAATAAATAAAAAAAAAAAAAAAAACTGATACCATCCACCTCTACACTAAACTTGCATTTAAAGCCCTCTGACTCCTCCTACTTCCTCACAGAATAATGTGTAGGCTTGATTACTCAGAAATGTTTATTACAACCACACAATATAAGCGCTATTTCATGCCAGGCGGTCTTGTTTATTACTAAATAACGTTGAATGCAGTTTTACATATGCACATGCATTAAACTGCGTGATAACACGCTCCTGCTGTTCCTATTTTATTAATCCATGCGTCTAAATTAGACCTAGGATGGGGGGGGGTGTATGCGGCAGGGTAGAAACAGACTATGGAAGATAATGTACATAGATCAAAGTAGCAATGAGAGCAGGAAAACAAGAAATGAGAACAAACGTGTGTGAAAATCAAAAAAGATTCTTGTGGTGTTCTGATGTTTATCTGAGGCCTTAGAAGTCCATACACTGTGTAATTTATTTATTTTTTGGAATGTAAAAACCTACTTCCTGTCTCGGTCTTTGGAACGCGATCGGCTTCGTCTGCTGGAGTGTTTGCTGCGGCTGGTCACGCGGCTTCCCGACGAGCTGGAGGAGGAAGACGAGGAAGAGGAGCGGCGCCTGTGCTTCTTTTTGCGCCGACTGCGGCTGTCGCCCTCGCTGTCGGACGAGTGGCGGCCCATGTTCGCTCAGTGACTGAGTCAAAACAGGAAAGAAAAGAAAGAAAGAAAAAAAGAATGGAAGTTAATCATGTGCATGTACATTTCTTTACTAAGAGCTAAGGTGCAGTGACTGGAATGCCATTCCATGACAAATCACAACATAAAATAATAAATAAATAAATGACTAGTGTAAGGAATCTCCACAGAGTCTCCTGTGCTTTGGAGCAGTCCTGTATCAAGCTTTGATTTTCACACAAAAATGCTTTTTACATTATCTGCGAAGTTTGTTTATGTTAGTATACATCTTAATATTTATCTTATTAATTGTTAACACAGAAGGTGACAAAAACGTCAATCTTGAATAAATAAAATGCAGTAATAAGAGGCTAGGGTAAAGTCTAAAATGGCATAAATCACACCAGAATGTCAGGAAAATACCACATTAATTATGATGAATTAATTATGCACACTTACACATCGGTGCCTTTTTTTCCTGTGTCTGAAAATTCAGCTACTTCGGGCACAGAGGAATGAATTCCATCTAACACGAAATACCCTTTCTAAAAGACTGTTTAATTAAAGCTTCTCCCCGCAATGAAAAGAATGTATGATGGAGAGAAGTGAAAATAAATAAATGAGAATATACGGCATAACTCTTCGTCCTGATCCTCATCGCGTTCTCTGCTAAAAGACACAGCGTTTCTGACTGCTTGTCGTCTTTGCAAATCATTTTTGATGATGCGAACACACAGGAATCAAACCAATCAATCGATCAGATTGATACAATATTTACTGATATTTACTGCCCAAACGATATTTACAGACTGGATACACATCTGTGTGTGAAAAGTATGCAATATTAAATAGGAACAAAGTTTTATAATCAAACCAAGTTTTTCAAAGTGCATTATCTGCACTATTAACACATTATATATATATACACACACATATATATATATATATACACACACACATATACATGTACATTTCCATTCATCTTTTTATTTGGATGCACCACTTCCAATAATGTATGATTATTTTACAATTTCTACACAAAGATATTTCGGCCCTCGTGTTTTGCTAACAATCAAAGATGCCTCAAGAATGAACAGTGCAGGTCATGTAGTTTATAATACCGTCTGATTAGATATTCAGCGCTCAAAAACAACATTTGTAGCAAAATGCACAAGCTCAAAAATATCCATGGAGAATTCACAGCTTTCTTTCTTTCTTTATTTATTCCACAATGCCTGATATTAAGAATTGATTTTGGCGACAGGCATTTCTAAGACGTGTTTTTTTTTTTCAAGAAAATGTCATTTAAGATCACCATGGAAACCATAAAGCATGGGGTTTCTATGGACCTACTAAAAATGTGTATATTGATGATTGTACTGGAAATGATGTGAGCAATTGTACAGATGCAGGTGAAGTGAAAGGAGACTTGTTAAACTGTGTTACAACGTTTTTTTTGTTGCTTTAGGTAATTTATACTCACTGTATAAAATCCCTGTCAGCGATTGGTATTAAGAGATTTAATTCACTGGGAGCCTGGAACATAACCTTTAACTTGTCTATTTGTCCTACTTCAAGTCAAGCCAAGTGGTTTTATTGTCATTACAACTGTATATAGCCTACACAGTACACAGTGAAATTATACAACGTTTCTCCAGAACCCTGGTGCTACACAAAACAACATCGAGTCACAAACGACATATGGCACAACATAGAGCTACAAGAACACAAGGCTCAGGACTATGTTTGTCCTGGCCACATAACGTCCATGGTGTGGTGCAAACAGCGCAAAAACAGGACAAGACCGTGTTTGACAACACGAGACAGTGCATAACAACAAACATAACACAACATAAAATAAAACACAATAACGACCCGTCACTGTCATGTAGTGCAAAGTATTCCTGCAATTGTAAACAAAATATGGAGGTGTGTAGCCCAGTGGTTAAGGTGTTGGCCTCTGGACCAGAAGATCAGGGGTTCAAACCCCACCACCACCACCACCAGCAAGATTCCACTAGTGGGCCCTTGAGCAAGGCCCGGAAACCCGCAATTGCTCAGTTGTAAGTCGCTCTGGATAAGGGCGTCTGCCAAATGCTGTAAATGTAAACATTGGAACACAGTTTGTCTGGTGTGCAAATAGACAAATAGAGCAGCAGTAGTAAAAAGTGAAATGTGCGTGTAAACAGTGACACTGTCAGTGAGAGCAGTATA
>JACRUU010000001.1:15419371-15449371 GCA_030449085.1 Kryptopterus vitreolus | reverse complement strand
ATGAATAAAAATGCAGTAAATTATTGAAGGAAACCATTTGCACTCGAAAGCACGGTGTTAGTGTAGTGCAGTGTTGTATTATTTATAATCATTATTTGCAGCAAAATACACTTTCACTTGGCGAGCTGTTTATGCGCTGGTGTTGAGAGTTGTAGTGATCCGGTGTACAGCGTGTATATGTAGGCTATAAGGTGTAAATAATTAAAGAGCTCTGCTTAGGAGGACAAAACACTCGTGACTGATATCAGGCAAAGCCGACTGATGCCTTCAGCTTATTTAAACCTCCTCAGATGCTTGTGGAGATCGCAGACTCGCCGTGCTGCACAGCGCGCTGACGCTTTATAGCGTTTATTTAACGCACGGTTTGGGACCGAGTCCACGCGTGACGCTTATTGTTCTTCTTCACCGTGAAGGCATCCTGGAGGTGAAGGAACGCAAAGAGGACACCAAGCCGATCGAGGATGAGACGCAGACCAAAATCAAGCAGAGGAGAAGTCGGACTAACTTTACTCTGGAGCAGCTGAACGAGTTGGAGAGGCTGTTCGACGAGACGCACTATCCGGACGCGTTCATGCGCGAGGAGCTGAGTCAGCGGCTCGGGCTCTCCGAAGCGCGCGTCCAGGTACGAAGGGGTCGCCCTCTGTCTGCTGTGTGTTCCTCTCTCTCTCTCTCTCTCTCTCTCTGAGAAGCACGACTTGCTTTTCGCTGCGCATCTTTTCGGCGTATGTTTCGTTTTTTGGGGGGGCTTGTTTGTTTGTTTCGGCTTGATTTTTGTCGTTTCGTAGGAAAACGAAAAAAAAAAACGGGTTTGCGTTTGTGCACGACGTTATGGCTTCACTTCAGATACAACATGAACCTGAATTACACTTCTTCTATGCAAGAACCTCGAAATGCTTTTCTGTTTGTAATCCATGCAGATGGCTTTCCTAGAAACAGGAATTAATTTTATTTTGCTCAAAACATGCGCACACACACACAATATATACATATATATATATATATATATATATATATATATATATATATATATAATGCATTATAGTTCAGTTAATACATTTGATAAGACAAATACTAAATAATCAATTAGTAAATAATAAAGAATTAATTTAATTATTAGCCAACGAAATATTTCTAAAACATGACCATACAATAGATCTAGACAAATTGTTTATTTTTGTTTATTGATTTATCGCTTTAATTATTTCTTTTAATCTAAACCCATTTTAAGTCTTTATTTGGTTTAACCTTAGGCTGTAAACTCCTTTTTTTTTCTAAAAAAGTTGACCCCACAGGCGACATCTGTAGTATGTTTTTTTTTTGTATCCTCGAAAGGGAAAGGCCATCTGCACAGAAACATAATAAGAGCTATTCGCGCGTATAGTCTGTGTGTCTGTGTGTAAGGAGAGACGAGCAACTGAGCCGGGGTGCAGTGATAATGAATATACACATCACACCACATCTCGGTTGTGATTGATTTAAAAAAAAAAAAAAGCAGACACTTTACCTCTTCTTTGTATCTATTCATTTGCTTGCAATTGAGTTAATATTATTCGCTTTTTGAATATAGCCTTTATCGATATTGTGCAAAAAAAGAGAAAAAGTGAGCCTCGGTGGGGTTTTTTTTTTGGCCGCGAGTCCCAGTGCGCACTGGGAAAAGCGCATTGTGTCCCTCAGTGAGGGTGAACGCGGATTAACATACATTATAGTATATCATTTTTACAGGGGAAAAAAAAGAAAGATCTGGCTGGTTGCATTCACACATAAAAAAAATAAATTATTATTTATTTAATTTTTGCAAAAAAACTATGATTGCATTTTGAAATGCGAAAGAAAGTATTCAAAAATAAATAAATAAATAACCCCATTACCCCATCGTCCCTTAATTTATTGAGCAAAACTAGTAGTTGTTTCGTTTAGCTTTTTTTTTTTTATGTCCTTTGCAACATGAAAGTGTTGATGAAGTGAGCCTCGGGTTCATCTCTGCAGCTCTCTGTGCTACAGGAGGCAATTCACAACAGATTAACATAGTAATGAGACTCCTAATCTCCAAATCCCAGCTGCTGATGACAAAAAAAAATAACAGTTATTATTATTATTTTTTATTTAATAAAGAGATCCGAGTCTAAAAATCTTCAAAAGGGGCTTTGTGGAGAACTTGTTATGACAGTATTATGACAGTAATTAAGCTGAACTAGGCACCATTAAGCGACTCGGGAACATGAAATTCGCCTACAGATAAAGGTAATTAATTTGGCCCGTCTTTACTAATGGGAGAGTCAGATAGCGTTGCTCGGATGTCCAGGACTATAATCTCATGCTGGTGTTTGGTATCAGAAAGTCGATTAGGTTCTTCTGGCACACCGAAGGGAAAGATGAAACCGGGGCCGAGAAGGCCAGGGTACTGTGGTCCGATTAAAGAGGATCAAGGCTTTCTTCCTTCTCCTCGTTTATTTATATACACACACATTTGGAATGGTCTCGTCTTGGCGTTGACTACACGTTTTCTTTCTTTAATAATCTGTCTGTCTATCTATCTGTCTATCTATCTATAGGCTTTCTTCTTTCCCTTCATTTATTTTATTTGTATTTTTATTGGAATCGGCATGTACTTTATTATTAAAGCTATCTCTTCATTTATTTTACATTTTACATTATCTTGTGGTTAACAGTATGTTTGATTGCTTTCTTAATTATTTATTTGTTAGTGACTATCTGTCTATCTATCTATCTATCTGTCTGTCTGTCTGTCTATCTATCTGTCTGTCTGTCTGTCTGTCTGTCTTAAGGCTTTCTTCTTTCCCTTCATTTATTTTATTTGTATTTTTTATTGGAATCGTCATGCACTTTATTATTAAAGCTATCTCTTCATTTATTTTACATTTGCAATGCTCTCGCTCTCTTGTGGTTAACAGTATGTTTGATTGCTTTCTTAATTATTTATTTGTTAGTGACTATCTGTCTATCTATATATCTATCTATCTTCTGAATACTATAGATTCATTTATTTTACATTTGTAATGGTCTCGTTTTATGCTGAACGGTATGTTTGATTTCGTAATTATTCATTTGTTAGTATCTATCTATCTATCTATCTATCTATCTATCTATCTATCTATCTATCTATCTACATTTACATAATTTTGAGTGAAAAGCATGTTAATTAACATCTATGGTTAAGCGTCATTAATATTTCGGCCTTCAGAGATGGTACACTTTTCCCACAGTTATCTTCTCACTTCTTTTTTTCTCCCTCCACGAGAATTACGCAACCCCTTGAACGTGAATGCGGCTGTCAATCACGGCGACGCTAAAGACGACTCTCTTTCCCTCCCACAGGTCTGGTTTCAAAACAGGAGAGCAAAATGCAGAAAACAAGAAAACCAGTTGCACAAAGGTGAGACTTGAATTCAACTGGCAAATCATTTAACTTACAAAAATGCATGTGTCATTTTCTATTTTTATTGGAAAAAAAAATTTAAAAATGGTTCGAACGAAAGTGTACGTTTATTCCAATTGCGCATTGCACGTGCTGTTCCAATTCTGAACGACAAGTACCGCAGTATTTAAAACCCCCAGCATGCATTTAATAATAAGAATAAGAATAATAAACAACATGCACAGTGGCCAGGGTTTTGATTTGCGCGTGCTGAGCCCGAAACACAAGTGACACACTTTCTGTCTTCGCAGGGGTGCTCATCGGAGCTGCGAGTCAGTTTGAAGCGTGCCGCGTCGCGCCATATGTCAACGTGGGAGCTTTGCGCATGCCATTCCAACAGGCAAGTGTCCCTCTCTAACGCGAGCTCTTAGACAAATCGAGTGCATGGAGCGGAATGCTGCTTTGGCACGAGTTTGGTGCCAGGCGGTGTGCACTGAATTCTGGGTAATGGATGTGCAAGTTTTTAACTATACGATATTAATTGAGACGCACACATGGCACAATCACATAGTGTACGCAATTTATTTACGTTCGCAATTCTTAACCAAGCTTTGTTGATGTGTACAATTTGAATGTTTTTTTATTGGACCATCTCCATTACCCAGTGACCTCTCTCGGAAACCAGTCTACACTCTAAAAAAAAAAAAAAAAAGCACAAGATAAAACATTTGTCCTTCTTTTAGCAATACTTGGTGCAACCGATGATCAATTTTATTTATTTATTTGTATGTTTTTAGAGTGTAGTTGCATTCCAGCAGTGGAGTTAATATATATCCCCCCTTCCCTTCCTCTCCCTCCCCCCACCCCCCCTCCCCACGTGTGCGTCCGTAGGATAGTCATTGCAACGTGCCACCCTTCTCCTTTCAGGTGCAGGCGCAGCTGCAGCTGGACAGCGCCGTGGCCCACGCGCACCATCACCTGCACTCACACCTGGCTGCGCATGCGCCCTACATGATGTTCCCCGCACCTCCGTTCGGCCTGCCCCTGGCCACGCTGGCGGCCGAGTCCGCGTCGGCGGCGTCTGTGGTGGCCGCGGCGGCCGCCGCCAAGAACAGCAACAAGAACTCGAGCATCGCGGACCTGAGACTCAAGGCCAAAAAGCACGCGGCGGCGCTCGGACTGTGACACGCCGGTGCGCGCGCAAAGCCCCCAATCGCACCCACCACTACACCCCTAAACCCCCATAGGACTTTCTTTCCTTCCCTCCACTCTTCTCCTTCTTCTTTTTTTAATTTATACTCTCTAACGAAGGACGCGCCAGAATCTAATTTATAACACGAACTGTGAAACCCGAACTGAACCCTGTCCTGGACGCAGGCTTAAAAAAATATCTGGACGAACCGGAATTTAGTCTAAGACAAAAAAAAAAAAACAACAAAAAAAAAACAATAACAACAACAAAAAAAAACCTGGTTCCGAACACGTGACCACGCAGCTGGGACTTTCGACGCTTGTGTGACAAAAGCGAACACTTTCTGCGTAGATTGCGTTTTAATATCTACATTATTAGTTATCTTTATCTAAATAGATAACACAAAAAAAGAGGCTGGCCTCGTTTTATCTGAAACGGAGTTTCTTGTAAAAAAAAAAAACAAACAAACAAACAAAAAAAACAAAAAAGGACACTTATGGATGTCTGTGCGAAAGGACTATAAAAGCGAAAAAAAGGAAGAAAAAAAAAATCACACCCTTCTTCTTACGTGCCATCACGTGAGCGCGGTGTCGCAGTGCGTCTTGGTGAACTCACGCCACGTGAAAACCTTTGGACACTTGGACACCTTGAACGTTCACGTGAACGAATTTTTTTTCGAGGGGGGTCTCGAGCCAGTGGAATTTTTTTTTTTTTTCGGGGGGGGGGGGGAAGAACAATTTAAAATAAAGAGGAAAAAAAAAAACTATCACACGTTTGAAACACATTTTACGTATTATTATTATTATTATTATTATTATTATTATTATTATTATTATTATTGAGTGTATGAGTGTATGGTAAATTTAGCACATATCAGGTTTTTCTCCAATACAGAGTCCCCCATTTTTTTTTTTTTTTTTCCTTTTTTTTTTTTTGCAGTTTACACTGAGGTCCAAGTATTAATGTACAGATTCAGATCTTTTACTGGGAACATGTGTACAAAATGGAAAGATATTTTTGGTTATTTGTGCTTTATGAAGACATTGTGGGAACACATTATTTTATTTTTACTTTTTGCATTGCATTCACATCGTGTTTAAAAGTCATGTGGATCGCTATGAAATGTTGGTGTTTTTTTTTCTTCTTCTTCTTCTTTTTTTTTTTTTTTATATAAAGTGTACCTGGACTGCAGGCTCGGATCTCCTGGAATATCCCAGAAATACCTTTGAAATTTTTTTTTTAAACAAACAAACAAACAAACAAACAAACAAACAAACAAAAA
Organism: Kryptopterus vitreolus; assembly: GCA_030449085.1. Classification (NCBI taxonomy): domain Eukaryota; kingdom Metazoa; phylum Chordata; class Actinopteri; order Siluriformes; family Siluridae; genus Kryptopterus; species Kryptopterus vitreolus. The sequence goes on along the minus strand of JACRUU010000001.1, from coordinate 15,443,521 downwards.
CAACAACAGCAACAAAAAAAAAGATAATTCCATCATTACTGTGAAGCGTGAACTCACCTGACCACAGTGTTTTCATTTCATAATAAATCCACAAAACTTTTTTGTACAATATCTGTGTTGCTGTTCTGTGAAAGACTAATGATGATGATGATAATAATAATAATAATAATAATAATAATAATAATAATAATAATGATGATGATGATGATGATTATTATCATAATCATCCATTATCCATGATTTATAGGATTTTAATTATTCTTTTTTTTCAGTTATTGATTACCAGGCACAAGTACATGGTTTATTGCTAGTTATTAATGCAATTAATGTTAATTTGTCAGTGGTTATTTATTTATTTATAAAAAAATGTATTTGTTTGTTTATTTATTTATTCATTCATTCAAGTTAAGATCCTTAGGCGTTTGTCCAATCAGCACTTTTGCAGGGACTGTCCTAAAGAATGGACCAATGCTTATAACCCTAAACCCAGTTTTATTACGAAATTAATACTGATTTTACACCTGATAAACATTCTGGAAATTACAGTGTGATACAGTATTAAAAAGATAAATGTTATAATCCTTATAGTCCTAGTGTTATTATTTTCAGTCTATAGTGTAATGCTGGATGAAATCTGATTTTGCTACATGGGATCGTCCTGTCCTTTCTGACGGGACGTTAAATTTTTTAACAAAGCAAAACAGTTTTGTTTACGAATCGAGTTTTCCATAGAAACCTTAAAATACTATAAATAAAAAAAATAAAGACTGCACCATTAAAAGGTTTATAAAGATATCTTAATTATAACATGTTTTAAATATAATCCCAATCTTATAACCTTTTCTCATTATTATTATTATTATTATTATTATTATTATTATTATTATTATTATTAATGCAAGATTATTTTCCAGTAATGCTTTTGTATTTAATATGATAGAATTCTCAACAGTTATACACATTTATATTCTATTATATATTAACTGAACAATACTATATAACTGAAAATATTACTAAAAATGACTTTTTATATTAATATCCATTTTACAGATTTTCTTTGCTTTTCCAAGTCTTTTTTTCTTTGGTCGTTTGTTTCATCAGTCGTCCGGCAGGCCTGTGCTTTAATACACACCGATGTTTTAAGCTATTAATTAATAGTGCTCAGAGGGATAAAGGGCGCTTGTGTATCGGGTTCAGACGCCAGTGATATTGAGTTATTGATCCGCGCCGGTTTTGTTAGAGGAGAAGGATCTGAGAATGTGAACAATAGGGGCCTGCGATTTGTCTCGAACCTGACCAACTCATACTGCACTTTCAGCTCACACTGTACCTTCACCACCACACATCCTCACACCGCACCACACACTGCATACACACTGCACACCTGCATCCTCACACTGCACCTATACCACACACTGCATCCTCACACTGTACTTTCACCACACACTGCATCCATCCTCACACTGCACCTTCACCACACACTGCACCTATACCACACACTGCATCCTCACACTGTACCTTCACCACACACTGCATCCTCACACCGCACCTATACCACACACTGCATCCTCACACTGTACCTTCACCACACACTGCATCCTCACACTGTACTTTCACCACACTGCATCCTCACACTGTACCTTCACCACACACTGCCATCCTCACACCGCACCTATACTACACACTGTACCTTCATCACACACACTACACCGGATCTATACTACACACTGCATCCTCACACTGTACCTTCACCACACACTGCATCCTCACACCACTGCACCTATACCACACACTGCATCCTCACACTGCACCTATCACCACACACTGACACCTCACACCGCACCTCACACACCACACACTGCATCCTCACACCGCACCTATACCTATACTACACACTGCATCCTCACACTGTACCTTCACCACACACTGCATCCTCACACCGCACCTATACCACACACTGCATCCTCACACTGTACCTTCACCACACACTGCATCCTCACACCGCACCTATACTACACACTGCATCCTCACACTATACTTTCACCACACACTTCATCTTCACACCGCACCTATACCACACACTGCATCCTCACACTGTACCTTCACCACACACTTACACCATCTGCATTCACACCGCACCTATCACACCACACACTGCATCCTCACACCTACACCTATACCACACACTGCATCCTCACACTGTACCTTCACCACACACTGCATCCTCCCACACTGCACCTACCACACACTGCCACCTATAAACCACACACTGTCACACATTTCAACACACCTCACATCCTCACACTACTTTCACCACACAATGCATCCTCACACTGTACCTTCACCACACACTGCATCCTCACACACTGCACCTATACCACACACTGCATCACACCTGCATCCTCACACACTGCCTCACCTACACCACACACTGCATCCTCACACCTGCACCTACTGTACCACACACTGCATCCTCACACCTGCACCTACACCACACACTGCATCCTCACACCTGCACCTACACCACACACTGCATCCTCACACCGCACCTTACACCACACCTTCACCACACACTGCTCAACACATCCTCACACCGTACCTTCACCACACACTACATCCTCACACTATACACTATACTGTCACCACACACTGCATCCTCACACCGCACCTATACCACACACTGCATCCTCACACTGTACCTTCACCACACACTTCATCTTTACACCGACTATACTCACCACACACTGATCTATACCTACACACTGCATCCTCACACTGTACCTTCACCACACACTGCATCCTACACTGTACCTTCACCACACACTGCAGTCTCACACCGCATCCTCACACTATACTGACACCACACACTGCACTTATACCACACACTGCATCCTCACACTGCACCCTCACCTACACACTGCATCCTCACACTTCACCACACACCTTCACCACACACTTCATCTTCACACCGCATCTATACTACACACTGCACACCGCATCCTCACACTATACTGTCACCACACACTGCATCCTCACACCGCACCTATACCACACACTGCATCCTCACACTGTACCTTCATCACACACACATCTTGCATCTTTACACCGGATCTATACTACACACTGCATCCTCACACTATACCTGCACCTCCTCACCACACACTGCATCCTACATCCTCACACCACACCTCACACCCATACCACACACTGCATCCTCACACTGTACCTACTTCACCACACACTGCATCCTCACACCGCACCTACACCACACACTGCATCCTCACACCGCACCTATACCACACACTGCATACCACCTACCACACACTGCATCCTCACACTGTCACCACACACCTTCACCACACACTGCATCCTCACACTGTACCTTCACCACACACTGCATCCTCACACCGCATCCTCACACTATACTGACACCACACACTGCATCCTCACACTGTACCCTCACCTCACCTTGCATCCTACACTGTACACACCACACACCTTCACACACACACTTCACCACACACTGCATCCTCACCACACACTGCATCCTACCTTCACCACACACTGCATCCTCACACCGCACCTATACCACACACTGCATCCTCACACTGTACCTTCACCACACACTGCATCCTCACACCGCACCTATACTACCACACACTGCATCCTCACCACACACTGCATCCTCACACTGTACCTTCACCACACACTGCATCCTCACACCACTGCACCTCACACACTGCATCCTCACACCTCACCACACACTGCATCCTCACCACACACTGCATACACCTCACACTATACTCACCCCACACTTCACCACACATCCTCACACCGCATCCTCACACTATACCGCACCGTGCATCCTACACACCACACACTGTACCTTACCTTCACCACACATCCTCACACCGCACCTACACCACACACTGCATCCTCACACTGTACCTTCACCACACACTGCATCCTCACACCGCACCTATACCACACACTGCATCCTCACACTGTACCTTCACCACACACCGCACCTATACTACACACTGCATCCTCACACTGTACCTTCACCACACACTTCACACCGCATCCTTCACACCGCACCTATACCACACACTGCATCCTCACACTGAACCTTCACCCCACCACACACTACCTTCACCACACACTGCATCCTCACACCTGCACCTATACCACACACTGCATCCTCACACTGTACCTTCATCACACACTTCATCCTTTGCACACCGGCATCTATACTACACACTGCATCCTCACACTATACTTTCACCACACACTACATCTTCACACCGCATCTATACTACACACTGCATCCTCACACTGTACCTTCACCACACACTGCATCCTCACACCGCACCTTCACCACACACTGCATCCTCACACCGCACCTACACCACACACTGCATCCTCACACCGTCACCACACCTGCACCACACTGTACCTTCACCACACACTGCATCCTCACACCGCACCTATACTACACACTGCATCCTCACACTATACTTTCACCACACACTTCATCTTCACACCGCACCTATACCACACACTGCATCCTCACACTGTACCTTCACACACACCTACCGCACCACACACTGCATCACACCGCACCTCACCACACACTGCACCTCACACACCACACACTGCATCCTCACATACCTCACACCGCACCTACTATACCACACACTGCATCCTCACACTGTACCTTCACCACACACTGCATCTTTACACCGGCATCCCTGCACCACATCACACCACACCTATACTACACACTGCATCCTCACACTGTACCTTCACCACACACTGCATCCTACACTGTACCTTCACCACACACTGCATCCTCATACCGCACCTATACCACACACTGCATGCTCACACTGTACCTTCACCACACACTGCATCCTCACACTATAACTTCAATGCACACTCCATTCTCACACCACACCTATACTACACACTGCATCCTCACACTGTACCTTCACAGCACACTACATCCTCACACTGTACTTTCACAACACACTGCACCTATCATTAACACACTGATCCTTCATCTCATCCTCCATCCACACTCTACACCTTCACCTCACACTCCATCCTCACACTGCACCTTCATACTTCCCCTTCAGCTTACACTTCAGCACACCCAGCAGAAAAAAAGTCACATATTTCATTTCATGTAGATTGGAAGTTACATGAATGTATTCTCATAGAAACATGTTTTTAAAGAATATAATCATTGTGCTTTATTCAATCAGAATTGTTTTTCTTTTTTATATATAAAAGATGCGAAGATAATGTAAAGGTATTAATGAAAGAAAGAAAGAAAGAAAGAAAGAAAGAAAGAAAGACTAAAGAAAAAGATAGAAAAAAGAAAGAAAGGAAAGAGGAAAAAAAGGAAAAAACAATTAAATAACTAAAGAAAGAAAAGAAGAAAAAAGAAACAATGAAATAACGAAAACATAAATGAATGAAAGAAAGAAAGAACAAACCAAACTCACACACACACACACACACACACACACACACACACACACACACACACACACACACACACACACACACACACAACACATTCAAACCAAAGCATTTCATTCACCTACTGAACTAAACAGCTCATGAGACCACCAAGACCATAAAAACACCAGGCTCTCCTTTTCATTTCCTGCCCACTAAAGGGTAATTGGTGTCTCAAAGTACTGGTTTGTAGACACTCTAATGGACTTTAAGCCTGACTTCTGGATAGCTGTTAACATGAGGCCTCTGACAGTGGTCGTTGAAGTGCTAATCTCCCTTCCTCCCTCTCTCTCTCTCTCTGCACTTTACGCACTATGTAGTGCACTTGAAATTCCACAGCGCATTACCTTCGGGCAGTAGCTTAGCCTGCAGCCATAAAAACCTGTGATACAAATGAAGGCGCCATGAATCACGTCCGGACCGAATTATGATCCAGTCATAGTTGGCGTTTTAATTGGCACCTGTTAATCCCACATAGCGTAAAAATCGTATTTTTAGACAAAATGTTTTACACTGGGATTTTAAACGGTTTTATGCTAAATGGCTATTTATGCTCGGACTACACTACATATAGCAAACATACTTTACAGTATAATGTCAAAACTAGACAAAAATGATAAAAAATACACGACAAAGGTTCAAACAGTAGGTCAAATAATTCAATTACATAATGGATTGCCATCTAATAAGCTACGTTTAATATGCATGCTCTGTATAATTGACATATTGATGAGGTATTTATTTATTTATTTATTTTTAAGAATAAGATTTAGGACTATAGTCGCCATGCCGGGGATGTGCTAAACCACACGGCGCTATAACCGCTCACAATAAAGATAAGCTGTCATATCAGCCTCCCGTTTTTTCCCAGCCGCCAGGAGCCACACACACCCCCTTCCTTTCCTCCATCTGCCCTCTTGTCTGTTGTTCCCCCCCCACTCCCACACTCCCTCCCTTCTCCTCCTGGCCCTGACTTTTCTGCAACTCAGCAGCGTGAATTGCCCGAGCGACGAGGTTCCCTCAGCCAGAAACGATACCGCAGGACTATTTGAACCTCTTAAGACTCCGAGGATTTGCCCTTAGGACGGCGATAACAAAATGACCACAGTGGCGTAATTCACTTCCGAGCCATTCGTCTCATCTCTTGAACTGTCTGTGGTCCATATTGGGGCTTCATGGTCTGTTGCTAAATTTACCACCGTAATATTCGGCCAGGAGTTAGCGCTGATTTATTTGCCATAAAAAAAAAAAAGAAAAGCACTTGGACGCTCGAGTGGGCACTCGGCTTGCAATCTTGCTCGGCGAGACCACTTTCACCCCCGACTTGGAGCCCCTTTAGGAATCCTAAATCAGTATCCTTTTTTTTTTTAAGCGAATAATTGTTACTTTTAGACAAAATGGGCCCTATGAAATCTCTGTCTGGATTCATTCAGGCACTGTTCTTCATGTCGGATTACACTTGAAGACGACGGCTAATCATCTCATGCAAGAAACATCATTTTTCCAAAGAGACATTAGTCTCGCTAAGACGACCGATCATAACCCGTCACCACGCCATTCTTTTATCGCTGTGCAAAATCAACCGGGTCGTACGATAAAAGCGGCGCTTCGTCGTAAGATATACTGAGCGTAATTGTTTCTTCAAGCTCGTCATAGCCGGATAAAGGGAGTATGTCAGATGAGTCCGAAATGAAACCTGGGATCTATCCTGACAGCTGAAAAAAAAAGACCTGGTGGGAATTGGCATTGGAAGAGAAAGAAGAAGAAGAAGAAGAAGAAAAATAAGAAAAAGGAGGAGAAGAAGGAGGAAGCACAAACTCTCTAAAGATTTGCCTTTGTTTTATATTAAGTGCTCTGAAAAAGAAAAGTGCACACACCATCGGACAGGAGACAACAGACATCATGGGGATGGAGAGATGAAAGGGCGGCTTCAAAGCCATAGAAATGCAGCCGGAGTGAGAAAGAGACAGGCCGAAAAAGAAGAAGAAGAAAAACTTGCTCAAATAGCGCTCCCTTGGCCAATTAGGCAGCCATTACACTCGAGCTTATTGTGGATGCAGCTAGAGAGCCTTTTAGAAACCAGTGAGACCACTTTGACCTCCACTAGAACTAGCCTTTGTCTCCTTGCTGAGATTCGGGCAATATCAGAATTCGGTGGAAACAACGCTCTGATGCTAACTTCATTTAGCTTTTAGCACTTGGGAGTCATAACTTCCAGTAAATAATGACCAGGCGAATAAACGGCTTGTACGACATCCTGTTTTAAATGCTCTGGGCTGATCCACAAGTCCTTTATGAACTTGTAGGCTTGTTGCAGCGAGCATTGCGTTGTGGACGTAATAAATAACCTGACTTACAGGAAAACATACATCCTTTTCCCCCCACAATACACGGTGTTGGGAAAAATCCCATATAATAAAAAGCTATACTCAGATTATTTGTTGGTTACTTTTTTATACTTTTCGTATTTTGGTCATTCCAGGTTTGCTCCGGTCAAATTCCAACGTCAAAAGTTGAAAAGGCACGTCTGAAAACGTCTTAATATTGCTTACAAAATAGACCGTAAGGTTTAGCTTTAGCATGTATGGAGTGCAAAAGCTTATATGGTGCTGGATCACTGAGGCTTTATGGCTTTGTGGCTTCGGTATAACTTTGATTGGAATTATGGATTTCTAATAGCGTAAAAGCAGGAAGTAGGAACTTCAGAAAGTAATACGCCATGGTCCAATCAAAATCTATATACCGAGGGACAAAGGTTTGCTAAAAATAACAGCGCTAAAGAATGAATGTGACACAGCGAGTAGATTAAACTGTACAAAATGTATATAGCGTTCTAAGACGCGGCTTCATAATCCAGTGATTGAACTCAGATGTATTTATCGATTCCAGTCCTGCTATTCCTCGCTGTATCGACAGGTGCATATTACTATGGAAATCCTGGCCACGGGGGCGGCCTTGGAAGGCTTGATTAATGCCTAAACGACACACTCTCGTGCAAGGTTATGAGATTATAGGATCCACGCACCGGGAAAAATGTATAACAGCAAGAGACGGTGTCAAAAGAGATATCCGGTGTAGGTTTAGTTGGGTCTCGGTTTGGGCCGGTGTATAAATCTAATGCAATGCATGTAAAGTGACATCTGGAGAAGTAAAGAGGATTGACGATAGTGAAATACGTCTCGGGCTGGTGTCAGGAACAAGCAGGCGTTTAAAGCGGGAGGGTTTAACAAAGGTTTTACCGTGCTATTGGATTAGTGACTTGGCTCAAGGATCTGGCAGCATTTAATTAAATAGCTGTGCATTAGCGTCAAATGCGGGCATAATGCTTTAGCCAGGAGTTGGTGTGTGTGTGTGTGTGTGTGTGTGTGGAAGTAGAGGTAGGCAAGGACAAGTACTTATTTTATCCTGGAATAGATGGGCGAAAAAAATAGCGTCCAGTGCATTAGATGCCCAGTGATCTCTTTCTCATTGACAGGACATTATATACAGGCCATGATCATTTAGTGCCAGGGTTCGGATCTATCCGAATGTTCGCTACTGTAAAACGTTGATCGATGATCATTGTAATTGAATGCAGCTACGGAAAAGCCGAGGCATACAAAGTACTATGGAAAGTGTACACGACTAAGAACGAGGCCAAAGGAAGGATCGAATGGATGGAAATCGCCAAATCTAATAATAAGACTACATTCGACCCAGAGGCGACAGGTGACTGCTGGAGGTTTCCGCCAGCAGCCGTGATGATTTTTCGTTGGCAATAAGCTGCAAAAGTCAAGGTCTGAGTGTTGCGTGACCATAGCAGTAACCCCAATAATCCACTTCAGCCACACACCAACTCTGACCCCAATAGCAAGAGAGCTTGAGACTCTGAGTGCTGGAAATCGGAAATGACAGGGAATTTACTGGGAAAACTGGGTTCATAATCCTGAACGTTACTTTGCCAAAGCATGGTGCTGAAGATGAGGGGTCATTACGAAAAAGCAATTTTATCGTTAGAGGAAGAGGTTAGAACAATCATGTATTTAGTAGGCAATGAGAGGGAGGTGGTAAATCATCTCATTGGGCTCTGGACCGAGGTTCGAGTCCCCAGCCGAGCTAAGGCTGGTGGGCTGTTGAGCAAGGCCTTAAACCCCCAAATTGCTCAGCCCCAGCCGTTAGGGTTGCACAAGCATTCTTGGCGCGTTAGGAAGAGCATCTAGTGTAAAACAATCACTTAAGCATTTGTAAAACACTCCAACTGTGTCTTGCATAACATTTTCCAAATCCGAGATATTCATATTGTATGTAGATGTCACACATCTGGTCCTCTGTACTGCCTCTGGTGTGACTGTCCCAATCAATCAATCAATCAATCAATCAATCAATCAAGTGGTTAATCATATATATATATATATATATAGTAATCAAAGTAATCACACAGTAATCAAAGCAATGGGTGGAGATTTTGAAGAATCTAAATATGAAACTTTTGAAATATTTTGAGTTATTTCACACGTTTTTGCTTACTATATAATTCCATATGTTTTAATGCCAAATGGTCATTACAAACATTAAATGGGAAGGTGTGTTCATACCTTTGACTGGTGATGTGTATTTGTTTATATTGAGCCAATGAACAAGCTGATACAATACAATATATGCCTGTCAAACCAGCCCCCCCCCCATTTTATGTAGCACATGATGCAAATTAAAGCCATGGAACAATCAAAGCAGAAAAAAAAACAGTAAGTTCCCGACATTTGAGCTAGAGTGTAATGTTTAGAGCAACCTGTCATTCAGACATTACACATGGACAGAACGAAAACGACAAAACCTTGTAGGTTTCTGTTCATCTCGAGGCACGCTTGCATTTCTCATGGAGCCCTTTTATCTCTCCCTTTATTTATCAGCACTGTTAGCATTTTTGACTCGAGCGTGTCTTGCTGGCAGTCTGTCATCCACCCCTCCTTACACCGTAACGCTTTACTGTCAATGATAACTCAAGTGTGAAAGATCTGGAATCAGATTTCCCAACATTTGCCCTCGAGCAAAACAAAGTCTCTACTGATCTCGGGACGGTACTTGAGAGCAAGCTCTCCGACACCACCCGAGCGTCTCGCGTCAACGACGGTGGAATGTGAGTGTCGAGGAAGCCGAAGGAAGACAAGCGCGATAAGGTCGACAGGAGATAGAGAGGAAAGCAGGAGTCGCGCTGTCGCGGGACGTGGCGTAGGGACGAGGCTTTCGAGGACGCGGCGCGCACCAGAGAGCGGCCACTTTGTCGTCCTGGAGAAGTTCTGAGTGGCACCGCCTCTTATCTTAACGAGGACACGAGGTCTTTTTGAAAAGGTCACCCTGAGGACACGTCATCCCACGTGTTTGACTGACAGGCGAACGCGCCGATGGAAAAAGGGAAGTCGGTCCGAGGTCTGTAAGGAGGAACCAGTGCGATTTGAGAGTCACACTTAATATATTAACATTGGAAAAGTAGTGCTGAATCTTCCTGGAGACCGAACAGGAAAAGAACATCTGCTTTTATTGAATCTTATTTTCTTATTTTCTTTTTTTTTGCACTACAATGGTCTTGTTTGTGAAAGGGCCACGTGACGGCACTAAATGTACGATTTGGTGTCCTTCTGAAGCGAAGAAATAAATCTGTACTATATTTAATTGCAAAGCATCATATCTTTTCATTACATTGTATATATATATACACACACACACACATATACACAAAACACACCCATACATATATATATATATATATATATATATATATATATATATATATATATAAAAATATATATATATATATATATCTATATATCTATATATATACACACACATCACACACATATATATATATAGATATATATATATATATATATATATATATATATATATATATATATATATATATATATATATATATATATATATATATATATATATATCTTTATTTTATTGTATCTTTTGGCCTTCAGACTCGATTATGGGTACCCTCTAATACAATCGCTTATAAATGTTAACGGACGTCAAATTGTTTACGGCGGAAAAAATGCACACATTCGATTTCTTTGCTTTGTCCCGCGAAACAATTCTGCCATTCTGAAATATGAAAGATCATTGTTTAAACACTTAACACAGAGATCATGCATTCTGATTATATTCATTCGACCAATTACCATTTAACAAACATCTCCTAATTGGTCCAGACTGCATTACTAATAACCCCCCCTCCTCCCCCATCCCCCCCCACCTTTTTTATATTTTATGGAAATGGGATAACGCCGACTGACATTCGCCCTGTAATCCTTGTTCGATTTTAATACGACGCCCTACTCAACAGCTGCTTCGACACCGCCATTTCATTTGCGATAATTTGCTAAATATTAATGTGTACCGCCGTTTTAATATGAAGAATCTATTTGCCTGAGTTATTTAAATTTTCGCTGAGAAATTGATTCTGCGCCCGCAGACCTGAATTCTCGGTAATCCTTTTTTTTTTCTTTCTTTGGCGCAGGGAAGAGACAGAGAAATGAGACAGTGAGATGGAGGTGGAGTAGGGAGACTGTTGGAGAGAGAGAGAAAGAGAGAGAGAGAAAGAGAGAGGGAACAAAAGAGGTAGCATGCAGGAAAGGGGGCGGAAAGTGTGATTCCCCCTGTAAAAGTTTATCCCTCCGGCACCATTATATAAGCATACATATGGGACAGTCGGAATGGAAGACGACACTTTAAATGACATTATTATAAAATGCAATACTCCTGGAATGATCCCTTATTGAATTAGGCCCCATGATCCAAGATGAATTTCCCACTTACCTAATCCATCAAGGGGGGAATATTAAAAGATAGGCCTCAAGTAGCATTAGAATCGCTCTCAGTCTTTACTTTCATTATTTTGAATTAGGGTGCTGCTAGGGGAGAGCCTCTTAATGAGAATTACTATGATTCAGTGGCCCCGGCCTGGCTTCTGACAAGTAAAATATTAACTCCTCCGTCACAGCTGTCTGAATTAAAATACTTGGGAGCAGCGGACGCGTTAAATTAAATTGGCCTTTTATGTTCCTTACACGGCTGACCCCCTGTGGGGCTGGAGTGCCAAGGACTGTCACCGTCAACGTGCACGGGAAACAGCGAGGAAGGAAGTCGGAGAGAAAGAGTGGGCACTGCCCCTGGGAGACGCAGAGCGATGCCGGGTTTTTACCTACTCGCTGGGAATTAGTGGACGGCGGCGTTCGTCCTACGTTACTAGAACTGCCGTATATATTCAGCGTTATGTTTAATAACCAACGACCCGATTAATAACAATCAGTTCATACTAATGAGTGGTTTAGATTTAAGGGAGGCGGTGGCTCAGTGGTTAAGGCATTGGCCTCTGGACCGGAAGATCACAGGTCCAAATCCCACCAAGATACCACTAGTGGGCCCTTGAGCAAGGCCCTTAACCCTCGATTGCTCAGTTGTAATGCCGTAAATGTACAATTTAAGGCCGGTTCTGCGTGAGACCATGTTTCCAAAAGGAGCTGCAGTGGTGCTTTGGTTAACGTGCTGAAAATGGGACTTTAGCTAAATCGGACGTTAGTGGAGGCACCGCTTTAAGCACTAAATAGCACGATTGTCCACAAATGAATGTCTGATTTACAATAAATGTGCGCTTGACAGAGACCAACTGTCCTGGAGAGACAGAGGGGGAGACGAGCAGGTAGAAACCCGATGTTTACTGGGGCAGACGTCGTCATTTTGGTCGCCAAACACGCCGCTAAGCCGCAAACGATGTTGCCGAGGCACCACTGCACTAGGACTAAGTAGCGTAGAACAAAAGAAGCGGTCCCAAGTTACGCCAATATCCTCGCTCAACAAGCGCTGGCTCTTAACTTCCTATTAAACTCGCTTTCTTTGCTGTTCTTTTCTTGCATTATGTATTGGCGCGCCCCCTGCACCATAGAATATTCAGTTATGGTTATTGAGAGACAGGCCTTTAGCCTATTCCATGCCCTCATGTTTTAAACAAGCGCTGCATGGTCAACATTTGAAAGCGCTAGTTAGAGCACAGATGATCCTGTAATCAGGCCTTAATAAATGGAGAGTGAATCAAATTTACATCCACCCCTGACGAAATGTGGAAAGAAGGGAGAGGAAAAAAAAAAGACCCTTTTTGTACAGGATCTTGGCGAAGGCAGAAGGAGAGGCCAAGACGCATCGTGCAAGCCTGGGCGGCTGACTTCCGGGGTCCGTCTCTCTTGTACTCGTGCCAATCCGCCCGCTCGCCCTGAACTCCGAGGTCAGGCTGCCAGGCGTACGGAAAAGTGGGAGAGCGCTCTCTCCCTACGCCTGTGTCCCTAGCAGCGCTTTCCCTCCGACCGCATTGCCGGAGGACCCCAGAGTCCTTGCGCTTCGTTTGAGCTCTTTAGAAACAATCGATTCGCAGAGAGGGCGAGAAAGAGATAAGGGAGGGAAAGAAGAAGGGAGGAGAAGAAGGGAAAAAAAGAAAGAAAAAAAAAGCATGCACACAGCTGTGACCTTGGAGTCTGGAAATGTTACACTTTAAATCGTTGAATTTTTCAAAAATAATAACATGCCCCAGGACATGTCATCTCTCCTCCACACACAGTCGGAAGAAAGAAAAAAAAATGACAGGAATACATGAATGAAAAGAACAGCTAAAGATATAACAAGTGCAATGAAGCTGTATGTAAAAGCGGTTATGTAGGCTTGGAGGTCTTGTTTTCAATTTGAGATATTCTGATCGGCAATAATACACTTCACAGAGGTCGGTGCACTCGGCCGCTCTGTGCGCTCGACCAAGCCAAACTCGGAGACATCTTCAACCTTGCGCTGGAAGAGAACGCCCTGAGCATCTGTTCTCTTCCTCGCTCTCCATTCGCACACTGGCCCGACTAAAACAAATCACTTAAACCAAATCCCACACGGCCATGTTGGAAAGAACACTCACAAGCAGTTTCCTACAAGAAAGATGTGGGATGATTACATGATTAGCGTAGCATCAGCGTAGCCCTGGGCGTTCATCTATACACCACCAACACTCTCCAAGAGAGGGGGAAGAAATCAATGTTTGACCCGAGGCAGATTATTCATACGTTTAATTGGATATTTATGCAATTTACGCGTGACCCGATGTTGTTTTATAAATTATGGCGTACGAGCCGGTGCGTTAATTGGTAGCGCACCTCTAATTGCGACAACCGAGGTGATGACTCTTCGCTTCGTCTCGCTCGCTCGCTCGTTTGCTCTTCGACGATAGATAAATAACCGCCGTGGCTGTAGGTCCGCTTGATTCAGCTGTAATCAACTGGTCGTGGTCTTTAAACAGTTCGCGGATCGATGGCAACGGGAAACATGGTTGGTTGAAGGATTCATTCAAGTAGCTATTGGGAATGACGATTCAGAACCCCGATCCAAGGTACTATAGAATAGCCTTGATTTGTCCCATTACAGCACAGTGAGATTCTTTCTTCGCATAGTCCAGCTTCTTTCTTTGGAAGATGGGAACAGGGCACAATGTCAACCTGGAGGACAAAGGCCTAAGGGCCTTGCTCAAGGACCCAAGGGTAATATCTTGGCGATACCGGGGCTTGATCCCTCCGACCTTCCGATCAGTATCCCACTGACTCCTATAACTTTGTTTGCAGTGGAAACACATCTACAGTCCATTTTAACGCTTTGGGATAATCACGTTGGCCCAATCCATTTAATAGTGTAAAACTGGAACACCTGAAGGAAGTCTACGCAGACGGACGAGGAACATTCCAATCACTCGACAGAAAGCAACCGGGAACGAACCGGGTGCTCTGGAGCTATAAGGCAGCCTGCCTTGATTTCCAATACCTTTGCCCTTGACGTTATTGTAACATTAGCGCTATAGCCAGGGCACTTCATCCAGCAGCGAATCCTTCCTGACCTAACGATTCTCCCAAGGCATGTTCGTTGGGTCGTTATCTTAGCAAATGGCAAACAAATTCCCAATTAACACTCGATATCCAAAAGGCTCTGTGTCGATTATGGGCGAATATCAGAATCAATAACGCATATGCATTCATCGTGTTGATTTCAGACAGTCACGGCCACGTATGAGCCGTGTATATTATCCCCACTCGCTTAAACCAGCATTAATCAGCCCCCACTTCGTCTGCCAATAAACCCAGTGGCTGCGATCAGACAGCAATTAGTCTGAAAACAAAAGGCCTCGATACTCCAGATCCATCACCTGCTTTCGCGAAGAAACCCGTGGCTGTTTTTTGTTCATCTGTGGGTGAATTTTTGCAGATGCAAAATCAATAGGCTTTGGTCGACTTGTTGAACGTTCGCTCTGTACCAATAAAAGCAGTGGGACTGTTATTTTTGTGGCCTCCCCTTTTTTTTTTGTGATCGTCCTGGATGATCGGCTCTAATTTCGGACCAACTGTCCTAGTGTCTCGAGAGGCCGCCGAGATCAGCTCGAGTACCCTGTAGCGCTGCTTCTTCCCCTCCGACAGCAGGTTTTTCGAAATGACAAAATCCATCCTCGGGTATCGATCAGTTATTCCTCCATCTCTAGGCCGGTCGCCCCCTGGTCTCCTCCCCTCTGCCTTGACTCTCTATTGATCCCGCACGGTGATTGGTCGAGTGGTAATTTGAGATGGACATTGACGGATGGCCACCAACTGTTTTTCTTTCGTCTTGTCCTCCTCTCCCGGGGTGATGAAGTCATACTGCAAGTGACACTGCCAGACTGGGACCAATTGGAGGAGCAGTAACCTTTAAAGCCAATAGAAGATGTCTGTTCGGAGAGGGCTTGCCTTGTCCTTTATGGATGCCCCATAGGCATTGGCCGAATGGTTCTCATAAATACACTTCCACAGTAGGTCTAGTTGAAAGCCCGGGCTGCTCCTACCATGACTCTACAGATCCTTCTAACAAAAGCTGTATTGAGGTTACAGACTGCAGCACACGGGGGTCACGTCTAATAACGTTTCGTTAGCTTCTTTACTTCTGCGTTTTGTGCGCATCGATCCGGCATCGAATCATTATGGGTTCCGCGTGAAGAAAACAGTGATTAAAAGCCTCATTTGGCATTTTTTTTTCCCCCGTTGGTGCCGCGGTGACATGCGACAGAGGATTTCCCCTTTAAGAGCATCGCGGCCTCCCGCTGTAATCGCATGCATGATTTAATAACGGCGCGGAATATAATCAGACAGTTAACAGCCCGACAACCGAGCGCCGAACCTGCTTGACAACTCAATCGTTCAGAACTGTTTTTGTCACGGCACCGCGAAAGGGGAACAAAAGAAAGCGAGACGTTCTTTGAATCGTCAAAGATCTAAAGGCGACGGCCCACTCGCCTGACATTGAAGTAGCCTAAAGGTGGCATGAAATAACTCTCACTGGAATCGTTCTCAACACAAAGTGATACTTCACCTTTCGGAACAGATCGCATATGCCTGGCGCGTATTTAGAACCATATTTAATAGCTGGATTGGAAAGGTTTACAGATGTAGGAGGTAGGAGGTCTTGGGGATCAGGAAATAGAGGCCGTGCGGTGGCAGTAATGGATGAGGTTAGTGTAAACTGAAATGTAGCTGAGGTTCGGTCTGGGCAGCCTGGCTTCAAGAAGTCGAACTTAAAATATCTGTTCTTGAATTAAGTGCACATGGGTAGAGGCCACAGGCCAAGCCACAGGGCACTTCCACTTCTCATTTACAGGACATTAACGACACTCGATAAAGGATAAAGTAATTTAATACACACTACTACACGGCGCAGCCTTCAGCCTTCGCCGGGGCTGCTAAACGCTAGCAACTAAACGGCTCATTTTTCACTCTCTTTGCTTATCTACCTCATTTTTCTTCTATGCTGGCTTCTTTACTAATCAATTTTTGTTCCGTATTTAAGTGACCGTGACCTTTCCTTTCCAAAGGCAGGGGTTTCATGTCAATTTAGTTAGCATAGCTATAGCAAAACATGGCCCCCCCCCCCTTTTTTTTTTTATCAAGGATAAAAAAGAATGTAAGTCTTTCATGCCATTCACCTTTTTTTTTTCTTTCCCTCTTTTTTTTTTTCAAGGGGAGGGCTCGCGCGGGGAGTAATTTCAGCGGATTGTGAGCGGACAGTACCTCCGCTGGGATCGCTGGCAATCATGGGGGGAAACAATGTTTACATCGATCACCTGTCAGGAAGATTTATGGCTTCATTTTGCTGTAATGGAGAATTAGTGGGAAGATTATCAGGGACTCAACACTCGCCCGCTTGTTACCCCGCTGTCCAGGCCGGCAATTTGTCTCCCCCTGAAGCAGCCGAATACTTGTGACGGCGCGGCCGCTCGCCCACTAATTCAATCGTGTGAAAATGCTGGAATTAATTTGTTACAGGAAAAATTTAAATAAGGCGCGCTTCGCCGGGGCTCCGGCTGAGCCCGACGCGCCGCAGAGAAATAGAGAGATCTGCTGGATTTATCGTCCCGGGCAAGGTATCGAATGTTTCGATCCGGGAGCCTTTGTCGAAGGGCTTAATGTGTAATAATTTCCTATTTAGAGCTGCTCTCCAAGATCACGGCTTTAAAAGCAGAGCAAGTCGCGGGCTCGTTACAGAGGCCTGGTGCTAAGGCTTTGTCTAAACGCCTTGTTTGAATGTAAATGCGAAAGGAGGAGGAGGAGGAGGAGGAGGAGGAGGAGGAGGAGGAGGAGGAGGAGGGAGGGGGGTATCTCTACGCTTATCGGCCCGAGCATCTTTAATGTGCCTGACACGGTTCTTATTGCTCTCACTGCCTGCTGGGAGCCGAGTAAGCCTAATAAGACACATTTACGCAAATCAATCCATAACCCGTGCCCACGCTGTAATTACTCCACGGCTCGGAATAAGCAAGATAGAAGACAAAGATAGAACAAAAGAGACTCTTAGGCAAATTAAAGTAATTTGACCTTCGGTAATCAACTTGTTGTTGGCTTTTGCGTTTACGTGGTGCGATTTTCTTTCTTTCTTTGTTTGTTTTTTTTTTGCACAGAGCCAAATTTAGATGATTTTAAAAGAGAATCGCTCTCATGCGTCTAACAGGCAACTTCATGTTTCAGAAATTCAGAAAACACAAAATGGACTCGCACCGAGGGCGAACCGGATCTCTGACCAATTCTGTCGGCTGTAGTTAGGAAGGTTACTTTGGAAATGGAATAGATTACAAATGACCCTATTCAACAAGTAGCGTAACTTTATAAAAGTAAAGTAATTGATTACCTTTTGATCACTTTCTAACGTTTTATTCCAACTAAATAATTTACAAACGTTTATAACTTTACAGTTAATCTTACAGTGTTACTTGTTTACTGTTAGGATTTCAAAATCCTTCATCACTTAATATTATATCCATTTCATTTTTAAGCACCGCCACAACAAAGCCAGACAACAAAAAAATGAACCCTGGTTTAGAAATCAAACCTTTGCGTAGCTATGACGACAGGACAGAACCCCCAACCCTGGAGGTGTGAGGCGACCGCGACCGCGTAACCCGATTTGTACTCTTTAACATTTCCATAAGTCACTGTAATTTCATCACACGTTTTTTTTCTCAGTAACGAAATCACTGTTACATTTTAATGAAATTACGTAACGCCGTTACATGGAACTACATGGTTACTCCGAAGCATGTCGCTCCAGGAGCGACAATAGTACTTTTTCCATCAACACAAATAATTATGTCGCAATAATGTGTCTAATAATGTTTTGATTTGTAAACGATTGACTGCTTTATATAATGTGAGGTGTAGAAGTAGGTTACGGATATACGCCGATGGACCTGGTGAGGCTAGCGGTGGTCCTGTAGTACAGCAAGATACAACGGGGATTTCTCAACAAGCGTTAAATTCACTAAAAGTCACCTCCTCTTGTTTAACCACAGATAATAATAATAAATTCCACACCTGCTTTGTTTCCTGGCTGAGCCGAACGCCATCGACTTCATACAGCGCGTTAGGCTCCTACAATATATGACATATAGATCACAGGATCTCTGATAAGGGTCTATTACTCCAACTAAGGCATTATATGCTTTTCAATAACTTTGACAAATTTTCCCCAGTCCCTCGGCGCTTCTTGTCGTCCTCCATAAAGCGACGGTTTCGTCCTTTTGTTTTTTTTTTCCGTGTCCCTCGGCTTTAAAAGAAAAAAAGTAATTATGGTTTAAGTACAACCGACTAATGCGATTTCGAAGATATTGTGTCTGCCTCGACTTGTACATACAGTACATTTGTTCTCAAATATAGCGAGTTATTGTAAAATCAATAAGCAGAATGTTGTTTCGCTGGAGGTTGCGCTGGTCAAAGGCTTGAATAATATACACCGAGATTGACGGCGATAGCGCCGACGCTGACCCGAGCCTTTGCAAAAGTCAAACGAGTGGATCAAAGTGCGACGGGTATTAATAATAAAAAATGGGCAATTACTGCTTTATTTCTGGCGCGGTATTATTTAGAAATACAAATAATTTCTCATTAAAGTGCAGATTTTGTTACAATGGTAGTTTTCATTCATTCATTCATTCATCTTCTAAACTTCTACCCTATAGCTATATCCGCTATCTTCCCATCGGGTCCTCGGGTCCCATCGGGTCGGGAGTCTGTGTCTCAATGCCTATCTCAGGAGGCGTCTAAGGGCATTAAGGCAGGATACACCCTGGATGGAATGCCAACCCATCGCAGTGCCCACACACACTCATTCATACACTAGGGACAATTTTCCAAGGTGCCAATCAACCTACCGTGCATGTTTTTGGACCGGGAGGAAACCGGAGAACCCGGAGAAAAACCCCCTGAGGCACGGGGAGAACATGCAAACTCCACACACCAGGGACCCTGGCAGTGTGAGGCGAATGTTCTAACCACTAAACCACCATGCCCCCACTATGGTTGTTTAATTAAGCAAAAAGAAATATTCCAAATGGCACAATATGGACGAAAATATTATATGTAAATATTTAATCAAAGATTTGTTCACTTTTTGTTATGAGCTGAAGCTCCTGCAACATGTTAGAACAATTCTATTTCCCAAGTAATGCAATGGAATTCACCTCGATCAGGCAGGTACTAAGGATGAATGAATGAAGTTGTAATGCATCATGGTTCCTGTCCACATTAATAAATAGTGTTTTTTTTTCCTTTGTATAGCGAGATTCATATCTGAAAGCCATGAAATGGTTTTTTTGTGTGAAAACTTATTGGTACACCTAAAAAATAAAATAAAATAGAATTTTCCTATATGGTTTATGCATCCATATTGAACGTTCGGTTCAATACGGATGCATAAACCACATAGGAAAATTCTATTTATTTATTTATTTTTCTTCAAAAAAATCTGTTCACTTCAAGCAATGTATTCATTATTAGTTGGTACCTATGACGTTATGACATGTATATGTATATGTATATCATGATATGTGGATTTCGCATTACGGCAGTGCGATTGTTAGTCGTTTCACATGTGCAGTATTTAGATCCTAATGGAACGGCAGGAAATGAAATTGTTGAAATGTCGCAGTAATACGCTTTTGTAACGCAGACCTGATTTTCTCCGCATTAAAGAGAATTATTACAGAAATAGCCCTTGAGCCCAGATCTGAGTGGGGGGGGGGGCTTAAGTGGCTCCAAATGCACCCTTTTGCTTGTTTTTTTTTTGTTTGTTTCTTTTATCCAGTTGACCAGCGAATCAGCAGAAGAAAGAAATCTTCTCCCGGCTCGTATAACGCTTCTACATTACGTGTACTCCTTTATGACAATCCCTTTTACTGCACATTTATCCAATTTGGACTCTCATAATGCTTTTTTTTTTTAGCTCAGTGGAATCTATTAACATTGGCCGAATCGAGTAGGCCTTCGTCATCTTTCAGGTAGACACTAAAGCCATTACGACGTGAAAGTAGCGGTATGTTTTTAAATGCCGAAGTGTTTTTGTCAGCTCTCAGAGAAAGTTTACGTTGAGCTCTTCCTCTTCTGATGAGCTGTCGACTTAGCTAGTTCGTTGGCTCTCGGCGTTCCTGTCAACTTCTGACAGGAATTGCCCGGAAGATTGCAGGTTCAAATCCCTCCACCACTAAGCTGCCACTCGTGGACCCGTGAGCAAGGCCCTTAACCCTCAATAAGCCCCGTAAAATGTAAACGTAGCTCATTTAGCATTGTATTTATAATGCTGCCATACTTCATACTTGTAAAAGTACATATATATATATATATATATATATATATATATATATATATATATAGGGGGCACGGTGGTTTATTCACAGTGCACGGTGGCACATTCGCCTCACACAGCCAGGGTCCGGGTTCGATTACCGTCTCGGCCATGTGTGTGTGGAGTTTGCATGTTCTCTCCCCCCGTGCCTCAGGGGTTTTTTTCTCCGGGTTCTCTGGTTTCCTCCCGGTCCAAAAACATGCACGGTAGGTTGATTGGCACCTTGGAAAATTGTCCCTAGTGTATGAATGTGTGTGTGTGTGTGTGTGTGTGTGTGTCCTGTGATGGGTTGGCATTCCATCCAGGGTGTATCCTGCCTTTAATGCCCATAGACGCCTGAGATAGGAACAGACTCCCCGTGACCCGAGGGAAGATTCGGATATAGCGGTAGAAGATGAATGAATGAATGACATGATATAGATATGTACAAGTATGAATGTATACACAGAATAAATATGCATCGTGGATAAAGCAGCGATAAAAAAAACAAAAACAGAAAGTGACAATAGTGTTGTATGATAATCAGCTGTCCAGTGCAGTAACAGCCCGAGGAAAAGAAAGAAAGAAAGAAAAAAAAAAAAGCTATTCTACACCTGTAGCACGGTGAGAATGCTGTATTTGAGTGCCTTTACACTGTATTGTAGTGTAGTTATAAGGCTATTATGAGACCTCGTTCTCTAAGGGGTAACTATAATATTTCTACGCGAAAAAAAAAAAAACCCCAATAAAAATAATATATATATATATATATTTTTTTTTTACAATTTTGTTTAATATAGTGACAAAAAGTATTTAATGTTCATTAGATAAAGTAGGGAAAATGTCTTACTACGACGCCAATCTGTCCATTTCTACAATCGAATGCCATAAATATTTACTCTCACAATCTAGTGAAGAAAAAAAATCTAGTGCAGTAAATTCCTTTTTTTTTTTTTCCCGATCGTCTTTTGGGATTTCCCGATTCCTTGTCTTGCCACATGGGATCCCCTAAAACGCAAAACCATCATACAAATGCTTTTCTCTACCTACCTCCAATGCTTTGCATAATATCCCAGACCCATGCAAACACACACAGGACACTATTTACGATTGACCGCGAAAAAGTGGAATCGTGAAAGCCGATCAGCATCCACGCAACAGAAAACTTATCATCGCCCTCCTCTCAATCCCCAATCTATCTCTCTGTCTCTCAATCTCAATCTCCCTAACCCCCCCGAACCCCCCCCGCCCCCCCCCCCCCCCCCCCCCAGTTCAAGTGAACTGGACGAACATTTTCCTCAACATTCTGACCCACTACCATGATCCCCAACGCTATACACACTCGCGTTCACAATCGTTGTTTTTTTTTGTTTATGTTTTTGTTTTGTTTTTTGATGGAGACACCAGAGATCGCCGCTGCGTTTTTTTTTGTTTGTTTTTTTTCCGGAAACAGCTTTACAAATTACTTAACACAGATAAACCAATGCCTGCTGATTAGCATGTGTTAATTGATGCCTAATTAATTTCTGTTGCCATGAATAAATACGTCGCTGCAACGGGGAGAGACCGGGGCTGAGGGCGCCACTTTGCCAGCCGAGCACAAACATATGAATAAACATGGAGGTGGGCTAGTAAAGCACATCACGCTCCGGATGAAACAATTGCCAGGTGTGGAAGGTTTAATAATCAACCCGGGCGAGGCACGAGGGAGCCAGACACACACGTGCCAGATTCTCTCGCGTTGTATAGCCTCGTGTAGAACTCCTCATCCTCATCTATCTGTCCATCTTAGGACAAAAAAGAGAAAAGCATAGCCAGATGAATGATGGTCACATTTCGCTCCTAATTAGTTTTAATTGCTGGCTGATGAAGTGAACCAGTTCGGAGGCATGGAGATCAGGCATTCAGGACAAAGGTTAATGATGAGCAAAGGATGATGGGATTTTATTATTATTATTTATTTTTTTAAAAAAGCACCACTTATCGGGGGGGTAAGTGGTGCCTGAGTCAGAAATCGGAACCGGAGACCTTCCTGACTCCCTACAGATCCACCAGTACTGCTCGATATCGCCCAGCATATCTGCATTTCTCTTGCAGCAACCGTTTATCGAGTGTGCGAGAGCCAGCGTGTGTGTGTGTGTGTGTGTGTGTGTGGCATCGTACCCAAGTGCATTAGAAGCCGGTGACAACCACAAAGTGCATTAAGAGTGAGATATATCTGTTATAGAAGCTCACTCTGGAGTCGGACCACCATAATCCCCCCCCCACCAGACTGATGGATGTCCGGCCGCGTCTATTTATGATATGGCGGCTTTTAATTCCTAAAAAGAGCTTCTTATCAATCCACAAGATTCCAGCTCACGTTTAACCCTGGATTGGTGACGGGGGAAAAAAAAAAACGTAACATTAGATCGGCCATTAAAGGCATAATGCGCCATAGCTTTTATGTTT
>JACRUU010000001.1:15396871-15414371 GCA_030449085.1 Kryptopterus vitreolus | reverse complement strand
ATGCGACTATAAGTGCTTTTCCGCTACTTTTTTTTTTCCTCCGTCTCTCTGCGTATGCATCAACTTTATTTAATCTTTGTCCTTTGACTGGAGAAGGTGAGCAGCTGCGGGGACACGCTTGGATCCTCGAGACAAATTAATTGTCTTGTTTGGGTGATAGTAATTTGACAGCCATTAGAGGATGGACATGGGGCCAGTGGCGGGGGAGCAGGGGTGTGTGTGTGTGTGTGTGGTGTGTGTGTGTGTGTGTGTGTGTGTGTGTGTGTGTGTGTGTGTGTGTGTGCGCAAGAGAGAAAGAAATATGCCTGTCTTGGACTGTCAGAGAAGGGGGCACGATTGTGGACCACTTAGTAAGGGTGTGATTGAGGAGATGAAAGGAGATGAAATGAGGCGCCTGCTGGTGTGTTTGCATGCATGCATGCATTTGTGTGTGTGTGTGTGTGTGTGTGTGTGTGTGTGTGTGTGTGTGTGTGTGTGTGTGTTTGTGTGCAAGCATGCCTTAGACACCATCACCCCGACCCCTATGCCCATAACCCACCCCCCTCCCTCCCCACTCAAATCATTACTATCTCTCTCTCTTGCTCCCTTCCTTGCCTTTCTCCACTGGTAATGCTGCTGTACATCTTCGCGTCTGGCTGTGTTACATGGCCCGACCTTAATTTGACAGTGTCACAGGGATCTATCTTCATTCTCTTACTTCTTTTCATAATCCAATCCTTCTCTCCAGGATGCAATTAGTGCCCCTAACCCTTTCCCCCCCCTTTCTCACCACACTCACACACACACACACACACACACACACACACACACGCACACGTTGTCCCCCTAGCTCCCTCCGAGCGGGGCCGAGGCAGCCGCCGGTCCTGCCACCAGATTGCTACAGCTTTCCCTGTGCAATCCATTTAGAGCGCTTGCCCTGTAATGAATATGTACATTTTAAGGACCTCGGCGGGGGATGAGGGTCACGAGCAATCAACCTTGAATTCAATTATGGCAGTCAAGGTTAATGACTGTGCATGGTGGTCAGAGGCACGCAGCGATTATATTTGCCCCCCCCCCCACTTCCCCTGCATTCTCAATGCACCACCAGAGACTGAGTGAAGGCCTCAGAGGGACTTCCGAGGGAGGTGTCGGGAGAGTGTGGGAGAGAAAGAAAAAGAGAGAGAGAAAAAGAGAGAGAGAGAGAGACATGCCACATGTAGATAGATGGGTAGATGGATAAAGCAATGTCAGGCGTAGGTGCTCGATTACACTGAGTTCTCCCGGGCAAATCAGATTGCAAGGCAGGTTAAGCAGAGCCCCCCCCTCATCGTTCCACCGTCCCCTCCCCCAATACAATCTCTCTCTCTTTCTCTCTCTCTCTTTCTCGCCAGCTTTCCATCTCTCTCTTTCTTTCAGTTTCTCTCCCCTGGTTGCTGTAATATGATTAGTCTACATAAAGACGTGTCTGGAGTGTAATTCAGTGCTTGCTAATGAGCCGCCTGTGTGAACCCATCTCTTCCATATCCCCCAGGCTGCACCCACTCACCTGCTGCTGGATTGAGAGAGCAAGAGACAGAGAGAGCGAGAGAGAGAGAGAGAAGCAATACATACACACACACTCATTGCCATGTCATGGCTGAGGACCCCAGTCTGGCTATGCGTTGGGAACAGGTTGGGGGGCCATCTGGCCACTGGCTGTTTTGAGAGCGAGAAATGACATTCTGCAGGACTGGTCGGGTTTTTGATGTTAAAATACACTGGCTTCATTGTTCTCTCTCCCTCTCTCTCTCTCTCTTTCTCTTACCCCCCCTCTCCCTATCTGTTTATTTGAATTGCTGCGTCAAAAAAAAAGACATCATTATACCCACATATCATACCCTCCTAACACGCCCGACACACCACCGATCGGTAAAACGCAATCGCTTACACCCGACCCAGTACTCTCTATAGCTCACAACACACCCAGCTCAATCTAGCCCGAAACCTGTCCTGCGTTAACAGATGACATTCTGTGCCGCGGCCGCTCTGATAGCCGTGGCTCAATCACACAGGGGTGTAAATGTCACCATAAGGTGGTTCATAGACAGTGGAGGATGCACCAGTGCACTTGAACTTTCCCTGCCCTCTGCAGAGGTCACTGTCTTCCTATGACCAACAGCAGCAAGCCTAAGCATTTCAATGTACGCACAGATCAATCGACATCCACTTGCTTCATATATATATATATATATATATATATATATATATATATATATATTTACATTGCATTTGGCAGACGCCCTTATCCCAGAGTAGTTAAGGGCCTTAATCAAAGGTGGTAGTGGCAGTTTTTGGTGGTAGTGGTGGGATTTGAACCTGCAACATTCCGGTCCATAGTCCCATGTCTTAACCACTGAGCTCTCACCTGCCCCAACTAGGATAACATAGCCGATATGCTAATGTTATTCTTTGTTTAAACACAACACAGGCAATTTTATATATATATATATATATATATATATATATATATATATATATATATATATATATATATATATATATAAAATAAAGGTCACATGAATACATCATCCTGACCAATCAGATTCCTGCATCGTAAAGTTGTCGTTGTGGTACACCAAGGCAGTAAAAAGGCAATGCGATTCGAAAACAGCTGTGTTAAGACTAGATGTTTAAAGGAGATGGTGTAACAGTTGGCTGGGTCAATAGAGGAGCATCCCTAGTGTGTGTGTGTGTGTGTGTGTGTGTGTGTGTGTGTGTGTGTGTGTGTGTGTGTGTGTGTGTGGGTGTGTGTGCGCGGATGATAAATCTCCCAGGGCTCTCTGCTACGCTCTGTAAATCACACACTCCACCATGAAGACAGGCCGCCAGGCTAATGGTGGCTTAAGCACTTAGTGATGAAACGATTATTCCTAAAACACAGCTCAGCCTGGCCAGCAAAACCAGCAAAACTCAAATAGTGTGTGTGTGTGTGTGTGTGTTTAAAAAAAAATCATCAATAATTTGTAGCGCGTTCATCCTGACATGATTCCCTTTGTGAAGAAAAGGTAAGCAAGGTTAAGAACACGTGCGTTTCTATAATATTGACCCCCTTAAACGGCCTGAGAAAAGGGAAACGCGGTGATGCAATATTGATAAACTCGGGAGAACGCGAACCGATAATGCTTGACAGACCGCTTTTTTTTTTTTTACGCCATTAGCATCTGCGTATATGTGTGTGTTTTCGAGGGTGTGTGCGCGTGCGAGTGCGCGTGCCTGCACGAGTCCCATCCATCATTGCTGGAAAATGGGCTCCTTCATTTCAGGTTTGAGGCAAAAGTTTGCCTCTCCGATCCCACCCTCATATATAGTTTCCATTGTTCTCCAATGAGAACAAATATCAAATTTCAGATGAAAATTTATGGAAATCACATCAGCGCTATTACGCTCGCGACTTTTTGGGGCAATATATTCTTAGTGGCGCGACAGTCCTCTTCGGGGATGATAAATTCGGCGCAGTCTTAAAGCATATGGGAAGTGCTTTCTCCGCGACGCCGCGCAGGGCCAACGTATTTGTTATTAGAGTGCGTTTAAATGGATAAGGGTGCGCACTGACAGTTCAGCCTTCCTCTCCTTTCTCGATTCGTGTCTTCGCCCCGGCCCTTTTATGGATCCCCATTATTATTTTTTTATGCTTTATTTATTTGTCATCAGGAGTCTAATGTCATTCTTTATTTATTTATTTTTCTTCCGGGGAGAGGGCAGGAGTTCGGGGGGGGGGGGGGGGTCGGATTTACGGTAAATGAGATTTACAGACCTACTGCAGGGGTCCGGGTCTGAGGAGGCCTTTCGATGAGCCATGAGCTTTTATCATCTATATTTATCACCGTGTCAGACTCTCTTTCTCGTCCTCTAATCTCCTGCCGTTTTTTGGGGGGGGGCTATCAGAGGCACTAGCGCTCCGGCCCGTTCCTGCCCCGACCGGTCCTGTTACATCAAAACAACATTAATTCCTATCATTTATAGCCAGGCTGCATCAAAGCGGCATTAATTCAGATGACGCGCCAGCGCTGAGCGGTATTGGCTTCCCAATCAATGCGCTGATTCTCATGGAAAGAGCTATTATTCAAAAAGCCTGCCTGTACGAGCGCCGGGTTTGATGCTTAGAAATATTGATTTTGCACTTCTCGCAAAATAGCGATTAAGTTGCTCGGCGAACAAACAATTAAAGGTGTAAATAAAGATGACAATACTAAGAGTCTCACTCTCACACACTAGACTCACTCTCTCTCTCTCTCTCGGCGCAATGTTTCTCTCTTTTCTCGCCTCTCGTTTTGACATTCATTTCGGCAATTTATTCCATGCGCTCCTAAAGAGGGAAACAAGCTAATTAATGGAGAGACAAACGAGCGAGTCAGCGAAAAAACAGCGACAGTGAAAGACAAGACGAGCGATTTGAGAGTCTCCGGCGCACAGCAGATGGGTCTCAGTGATATAATTAAAGGCGCGCAATGTTTTCTCCGCGCTGCTATTGCAAAGTCGCGTATTAACCTTTCGCAAAGGCTCCATATGTGCTTATAAGCGTATTATAAGTCATCCATCCAGCTCCACTGATCTCGGGACTATCCCTCTCGGATGTTGATTAATGGGAGCGAGGGGGGGGGGGGGGGGGGGGTTAGAAGAAGAGCAAAAAAAAAGAAGAAGAAGAAAGGGAGACTGAAGGAGACAGTGAGAGCAGCCTGTCAGCGACTGGCATCTCTCGACTTGGTCCGATCAATACCCTCGAGTCTTTCCTGACAGTCAGCGTGTGTGTAAAGGCCTGTGGACAGCTGCCTGCTCTGTCAATGGGAATAAGGAAGTAGATTACTTTCAGCAGGAACACTCATTGGCCGGGCCATCGACTCTTAACTAGTCAACTAACCAACCACAAACAATCGCTGACCTGTAATGACCCCCCCCCCACTCCTCTCAAAAGGGTGAATTTTCACTCTGGGCCCACATGGCCATTCATAATCACCGCCGAATTGCTGACAAAATTCCACATCACACTCGGCCCTAATGCGTGCTCTTCCAGGACAATAAGCAGCAGCACATAATACAGGGAAGTGTGATAATTAGTGCTATTCTGAGAAAAACCCAAAGCCGACACCAGAGCATAAAAGACAATTATTGTTCTCCCCTAAACAGTGACAGGAAATACACATTTCCCTGCCTGGGGGTAAATATTTGCCACCGCTGCTAACTAAAATAAAGCGCTGGTGGGTGGAAACGGGGGCCCGGAAGGCCTCCAAATGGACCAGCGGCCTGGCTATCCAAAATCTCCACGTCTGATTAGCCGGCCGCTGCGCCCACTCGCAGTGATGACAGATCACTTCCCATCATGCTGCGGCGGCCGGGGCTAGCGGCGTCCGTAGCAGGAAACAGAAGGGTGATGGCAGGGGTGTAGGTCCACGCTTAGGGCTCCTAATTGAATCGTGCTGCACGGACATGCATGCGCGGAGGGCGGTGCGGGGCGTGTATGGGCAACCGTGGGTGAAACCATGTGTCGTGAGTATCTTATCTGCAGGAAAGGGCCGACGAAAGACGACAGGCACGGAATCGAAAGATTGGGGGGGGGGGGTGGTGTGAGGGGGGATGACGTGCGAATACGGAAGCTAGTATAAACCATCGTTAAGAGCCGAGCTTTGTTAAATCGCTATTGTTCTCTTTAGACTGCCATGTTTTTTTAAATACACGTATTATTCAGGAAATATACAAATTTTATGATTATCTCTCAAATGTTTTCCATATAGAGTTGCAATTATTATTAACTATATCTATTAAGTATATTTGAATAAATAAACGCCAAATGAACTCAAATGTTGACAAGTAGATGAAATACAACATTACAAATATGCAATAATGTACATTTATATAAATTTACAACACCTCTAAGGTTTTCATGGAAAGGCCTTTAAAAAGAACATGCATAGAAGTTTTAATTATAATGCAAACGCTCACAAATGAAGATTAAAGACATTTTAAATTAGTTTTATAAAGCGTTAGAACTGACCTCAATTGAAAATCTTCTCGAAGTTTGGCGATATTTTCACTTCTCATCTGAAAAGCTGAACAACGAACTACCTTCGAAAACTTTTTAACTAATAACAAACAAACAACAAAAAACAACTCTATACCTCCGTTATACGTGCAACTTTAATTTCAGAGCATTTACGGGGTCCACAATTGTCACGTATTCCTTGTATATTATATTATAATTTAACTTTTGCCACTTCCGAAACGATGCAATTGTTTGGACCAGGCGTATGACACTGTATGACACCATACCCAACAATAAATACATGCCTGTTACTGCGGCGCAAGTCAGTTGGCGCGAGGCAACTTGCAAATCTATACTATTAGCACACAATAGAATGAAACTGGCTGACCTCTAGCATACGAAGCCCTGCTCAGGCGTCACACTCCCCCTGAAAACCTGGTCTAGCAGACGGTGGAGATGAGGAAAGGTTGATCCCTCTGTTTCAAAGTCTCCAGTACTTTTCTCTCTCTCTGTCATGCGCACATATACACAGAGAGACACACACAAACAATGTGAAAAGGACATATATATATATATATATATATATATATATATATATATATATATATATATATATATATATATATATATATATATATGTGAAGTATGTGACATACAGGCCCTGCGTTTCTCGAGGACACAGGCTTAATCCCACCCATGCAAAAAGGGTAAACAAATAATTGCCATTAACACAAATGCATGTTGGTGTCACTTCCATTGTGTCCTGTTAATATCAGGCTAAAACTCTAGCCATAATTTTCTAAAAGTATCTATCTATATCTATCTATCTATCTATCTCTCTATCTCTCTCTCTCTCTCTCTCTGTATATATATATATATATATATATATATATATATATATATATATATATATATATATATATATATTCTATGTTTGTTTGTCAGTGCAACCGGGCTTAATTATAAATATAAAAAGTGGCAACAATTTGGCTGGAAAATTCAAGGGTCTCAATGCATTTTTTTCGAGGTACAATATTTCAAACACAGACATCCCAAATACCAAAAAAACTAGTAAATATAACACACATGTATCATCAATGTACAGCGCTCAAAAATAAGTACTTGTCCAACTCCTTAAAGACGGAGATGCTTTATAATATTTTTCATTTCTGTAGCCTTGATTGCATGTAATATGTACACTAAATGTCACTTTGGTTACATGGCAGCGTGCCAGTCTGGCGTAAAACAGGGGAAAAAATAATAAACGTAATAATAGCTTCTTAATGAATCTGATGGTTTGCATAAAATAAAACACTTGGTAAAAATGTACCGCATTCCCATCCACATCTCAGGAGAACCCCATGAGAACGTAGGTACGGGCTTCCTAATACTAAAAGGCCTTATAACCAATTCAGGAAAAAAAAAGAAAGAAAAAAAACGCAGAGCCTGGTTTTCCCTGAATATAGTTTCTCTTTGGGTAAACTAATTAATAACATTACCTCGATTATGCTCAGAGGGGTGGCTTTAATTGGATTTTACTTTGGAATGGTTATGTAGTTAGAATTCATTCATTAATCAAAAAAAAAATAGTATTTAGGGCCTCTCTGGTTGGGAAGCAGGCAGCGTTTAATGAGCTTCTAGGGAATTCGAACTCGTCCGAAAGGTCATGGAGGTATGAAAGACGCAGTATTTACGCACAATTGTTGAAATGGAAAAAAAAAGAAAGAAAAAAAAGTTCCCGACGTCCAAGATATGGACAAAAGTATCGGGCCGCAACGTTTCCATTTAGCATTGAACACTGAAATTTTCCCTATAATAATAAATAGTATACATGTAAATAATTGAAGTGCCATGTATGCATACATAACACCTTATAATGCTTAGCATGGACTTATATAACACCAAAACATGAGGGAGGTGGGAACTGTATACCACATCTGGGCCCCAGAGCCCATAAACTAACTTTAGTTGTATGAATAAGATCAAAGTACGTGGTAGCTCAGTAGATAAACTAATGGTCTTCTGTTTGGAAGGTCATGGGATCAAATCCCAGCACCACCAAACAGCCACTGCTGGTCCCTTAACCATAGACACATATATTACTATAGAGTATATTGTTCATAAGAATACAAAATCATGATATCATACTCTATAACAGAGGCTCTGATAAACAGGTAACTTTAATTTATGTCTTTGATCTTTTATGCACATGCTACATAAGGTGTTGTGCATTAGAGCATACGCGTACACTGTAAATATAAACACATTAGACGGTTTTAAAAACGAGATCGCACTGTTAAGTGCAATGAGTAACTAACGAACACATCTTTGCTTAAAAAGCAAGAAATCTTATTTGATATAAAAGTATTCCCACGTCGCTTCCAGGATCCTTGAATTCATTCTGTGCGAATATCACATCTGGATGTGTACGGATGCCTTTGAGGACATCCAGCTGTTGCAGTGAATCATGCAGCAGGCAGCGCTTGTGCAAACCGGCATGTGATTTTTCGGCCATTTCTTCACCGAAGGTTCAGGAGTAACCGTTTTTAACCGCGCTTGGGAAAAGGAGCTTCTTTCAGTCTATTTGTAGGAGTGTAAAAGTTTCGGAATCGTAAAGATATCGTTAAGATTCCCGCGGAACTTGTGAACTTCACTACTGCAGCAGAGACATCTCTGATTGATGTTTCAAACTGTGTCTTGACAATGCAGGTATGAGCTGGCTTATCACATACACACACACACACATACACACACACACACACACACACACACACATTTGTCTTCATCAAAGTTGAATGAGAAACTGCTTACGGACAGCACTTATTCTGTACCTGACCTTCTCACATGGGCAAATATACAATAATTTGTCTTTAGTTCATCTCTTCGACACTTTCCAATATACACAGCACTGATTATTGCCTTTAATGAGAAATTCCACATCAATCACTTCCTGCTTGTCTGGGGTGTCCTCAAACCTGCACCGTGCCTCCCGCTACGTCATCGTTTAAAGGCACGACGCGACAGATCAAAACAAACACTATTGGTTGAGGCCTGTGTATATATATATATATATATATATATATATATATATATATATATATATATATATATATATATATATATATATATATATATATATACAGTGTTGGGAAGGTTAGTTCTGGAAATGTAATAGATTACAAATGACCCTATTCAAAATGTAATAAGTAGTGTAACTTTTCAATTACTTTATAAAATTAAAGTAACTGATTACATTTGATTACTTTCTGATTACTTGTCATTTGTCCACTAGGTGGCGCTTTAAGTTAACATTCTAAGAAAAATATGGTTTTATATATATATATATATATATATATATATATATATATATATATATCTATATATATCTATATATATATATATATATATATATATATATATATATATATATATATATATATATATATATATACACACACACACACACAAACACAATTCAGGAGTTCAGGGAACCAATAAAAAGTCCAGGCATCTGTAGCAAAGGGTCTAGAAGGATAAAGCTGCCTAAAGCTCTCTAAGTGGGAGGAGTGACATCGTTCTTTGCCCTGTCAATCAAACTGACAATAACCAATCCACAGTAGATAGCTGTAGTGGTATACAGGAGAACGCACTTGTGGGACGGAGATTGGCAAAAGACCAAACAGGAAGTAAACAGGTTAAAAGACACATGTAGGATGTCATTGTGACCAGTCTGACAGTGCAACAATGGGAGCCCTAATGCCACGTCATGTGCTGATATTAATATACTAATTCTGAATTCAATAGACTACACACCACAAACACACTGCTGAACTTTACAAGCAATATCTGTAGGAAAATAAATAAATTAATAATAATAATAATAATAATAATAATAATAATAATAATAATAAAACACGAGACGTGTAAAGATGTCCTTCACATTTGGCGTCTAGTCCATATTGGGGTCACCCTCTTGTGCTTTCCACTTAAAACATCCTTTCCATTTACATAGCAATCCATCCATTTTGAGTCCATCACTCGCTCCTGTCCCGGAGACATCCATATATTTATGTGTGTGTGACACGTGTGTGGCGGTGGGGAGGCGGAGTGGCGCGTGGCTTGATCGACGTGTAATTCCACACAAAGTAAATCAATTAAAGAGCCCTGTCACCCCCAGGGGACTTTGTGTCTAAAAAGGAGAGGGAGCCACGACAGAACAGCGGATGGAGAGAGGGGAAGGGGGGGGAAAGAAGACATCTGATATTTCAGTATTTTTACTGCCTAATTTCAGTCTGTGTTTACTTCGTTTGGCATTTTTGTTTCTTTTTGTTTTTGTTTTTTTGGGTGGGGGGGGGGGGGGGGCAGGGGGAAGGGGGGTATTCAGTATACTTCTTGGCCTTTCTTGTCTTGTCTTTCCCTGTGAATAGAGCAATCAGAGATGAGGTGAACTCGGCATCCGATTAATCAGGTTGAAAAAACGACGAGCTCGAACAGATTCACTCTAATGAATCTCCTCCTTTCAGACTCAAAAATCAAGGGGGTTTTGGGTTTTGGAAAACTGTTGGACGAGCTCGACTTATGCCCGATTTGAGACGGACAAATAAACAGGTCGTGGCTGCGATATAAACAGGGCTGTCAGGTGGAAACGCTTTGTATTAAAAAGACACCTACACAAAACATGGCATTGATTAACATAAAAGCCAAGATAACGCATATTAGTGCCACTAAATATTCCTCCGCCCTGACAAAACGAATGTAGGACAGCGGCAGCGATGCCTCGTGGGCGCTCGCCGGAGCAGTCATCTCAATTGTTGGCAGGAAATTAAATGTCCTGAGATCCTTCCTTCATCCTTATCGAGCCGATCTCAGCGTATTTTACGCCGTGTACACGCCCATCTGACCATGCGCGCGAGCGCGAGTGCACGCCCGCACACACACACACACACACACCACCATTTAACACACACTAACCTCAAGACACCAATACACCTCTCCTGACCTTGGATTGTTACACCCAGGCGTGGTTGCCCAATCAGAATTGAGGGTACTGGGGATATTATAATAGCTATTCATGATTTAGTGTAAGCAGGCGCAATTACAATGAATCTAGTAAGTACTATTAGTTTCAGTACATAGAATTAATTATAAGCGCTGATTATATAATACTTTTTCATACCACCACCATTGCATATATATATATATATATATATATATATATATATATATATATATCTATATATATATATATCTATATATATATATATATATATAAATGTGAAATTAATAACGTTGAAGGTAATGCGATTTCGTCCTGCTGATCTCCATGTTAGAGGCAGTCGCTTCAGTACATAATGAGGATCAAGCATATGCAAAAGTGCTTCCTTCAGGGTAATCATTCAATATTTCATTATATGCAAAAGAAAAAAAAAGAAAGAAAAGGAAAGAAAAGGAAAAAAATAAAAAAAATCACCCCCCCCGAACCCCCTATTATCCAGGCACAAGGGATACAGATTTATGTGGCCTGAACTCTAATCATCCAGTCAAGCATCCTGCAGCAAAAAAAAACCCCAAATACTCAAACCCCGTACTCAAGCTTTTCACTACTGCCATATATAAAACACACTGTAGTAACCTTTCAGTTTAGATGCAATATTGCGGCCTGTTGGCAGGCGTATGTACGTTCCACAGTGCATGTTGTGTGTGTGTGTGTGTGTGTCCCAAAAAAAATAAATAAATACGAATAAATAAATAAATAAATCCGCCCCCCTTGGGATAAGCACGTGCATAGGCCCCAGCAGCAGGTGGCCCATTGCAGCCTAATGAACGCGGCAATCTGTTACGATCGCGGCGGTGCTTTTCACCAGACAATTAGGCGACTAAGCGTGTAATTATTCCGGGCCAACAAGAAGAAGCTCTACTCTAATTTCATCTTTTCATTTCTGTTTACTCACCCTCACTCCTCTCATTAATGGGAGATTTTCCAGTCTATGCTAATTGGTTTCAATAACATTCATTTCAGTTGAAAGGGAACCATTCTGATAATTGAGGAGCGGAAGAGGGGGTTGGGGGGGGGGGGGGGGGGGGGGTTTGGTTGTGATGGTGAGGATTTTTGAGGAGGGTTTGAGGGGATACTGGGACAAGGGGAGAGTCGGTCGGTCGTTCTTAAGCTCAGTACCTTTTCATTTTCGAGTGGGGCCGTGAGACGCCGCTTTTGAAGGCGCTCAACAGGTTCAGAGCTAATGAAATGATGAGCGCCGGTGGAAAGGGGGAACCCAAAAGAAGAGCTTTCTTCTTTAACAAAAAAAAAAAAAAAGAGTGCCGTCATTCACGGCAAAATTGGTGCACCGGACAATAAAGGAGGAAAAGGTGAGTAGACACCTTGGAGGAAACCCCAGATATGATGAATGGACACATCACTGGAGTCAATCCCTATACAGGGGAAATAAACATTTTTTTAATTTTATTTTTGCATATAATCAGGGTGACATTTCCTGCCTTAATATCACTTATTTCATATGCTACATAGGATACAGTAGAGATCCCGTCCGGCCTTTTTTTTCTTCCAGATCCATGAACTCTTATCCATTAATAGATTTCCAATTGATCATATAAACCTGCTTATTTCGCATAAATACGCCACGTAGTTCACAATTGTCACATTTATCCTGCTTAATTATTGCAATTTACATGGTCCTTCTTACGAATGCCTATTTTACTCCAGTCTTACTTCCCTGTCTTCTTATTGCCTTGTTGCCTGAATGGGTTCACCTGTACCGTGTTTTCAGCAACTGATACGTTTTGTGTCCATATCCATCGCATAATCCCTCCATGCATCAATGACCTTAAAAGTTTGTGTCGTTTTCCATTTCTGGTTCAACCTGTTTGAACCCGTGCACTTGAGTTTAGGCCCACTGCTTATATACAGGCAGAGATGGCTATTTATTCAATAAATATGGTTATTTATTCAACCATGCAAATAGCACACATAACAAAAAAACAATACTGTATTCGTTATACATGCGCCAATATTGTGAAGGAGACATCACCTGTATAGCAAACGGCAAATAAAAGCTCCAGGAAAGGACAGTATTTCCTCATGTCAAGTGTACAAGAATCAGAATCCTGAGAATCAACACACACGATGTGGACGCATTTTTTTTTTAAGACAATGACAGCAAAGGTCCAGGCTTACGTAAGCCATGGCTCAAACCTTCTCTCTGCAGACCTGCTCCAATACAGCCACCAGTAGATAATTTGAGGCAATTTACATCTCATTTGCATCCTATCAGGACACTAGCGACAAATAGGTATGAGTGTGTCTTAATTGCAATGG
The DNA here is from genome assembly GCA_030449085.1 of Kryptopterus vitreolus. Classification (NCBI taxonomy): domain Eukaryota; kingdom Metazoa; phylum Chordata; class Actinopteri; order Siluriformes; family Siluridae; genus Kryptopterus; species Kryptopterus vitreolus. Next base: position 15,401,040 of record JACRUU010000001.1, on the reverse strand, counting down.
GCTGCGCTTTTCAAGAAGACACACTGGCATTCTAATTGACTTAGTGGCAGCTCGCAGCCATGAAGCAAGCGCATTTGAGCAAAAAAAATGCCTGTTTAGAATGTATATAGCGGTGTTAAGTAATTATGTTCTATTAAGTAGTCTGAGCCTTCCCTGGTCCCCTTAAGTGATTGACTTGACGAGTTATGAGTTTTCGTGTCAGAGTGTCTTATGCTGCATGATAATTGGTGTAGTGGAGAAACACTGGTGAGTTCAAAAAGAGAGTCCATTACAAACAGCTTTATATGACTGTCGCAGTATGTACAGTATGCACCTTTACCTGTACGTTCTTTTATGGGTAATGTATTAAGCCGTGTTTGAAATAAAAGTGCTTGGGAGCCATATTTACGCTTTAAACTATAAAAATGGCTATTTATAGGCGTTTATTTGATGCAAAAATTCACAATTGGGGGTCGACTGTATACACAAAGTATAGCTAGATAGATTAGTAGGTCAAACGATAGAGTAATACTCATTCATTCATCTTCTACTGCTTTTATCCGATCTTCCCTCGGGTCACGGGGAGTCTGTGCCTATCTCAGGCGTCTATGGGCATTAAGGCAGGATACACCCTTGATGGAATGCCAACCCATCACAGGACACACACATACACACATTCACACACTAGGGACAATTTTCCAAGGTCCCAATCAACCTACCGTGCATGTTTTTGGCCCAGGGAGGAAACCGGAGAACCCGGAGAAAAACCCCCTGAGGCACGGGGAGAACATGAAAACTCCACACACACATGACCGAGACGGGAATCGAACCCGGACCCTGGCGGTGTGAGGCGAACGTGCTAACCACTAAACCACCATGCCCCTAGAGTAATACTAAACTTTTAAAATGGTTTAATATGTATAAACTCATATATAAACCTGTTTTATAATGGACTCTCTTATTGAACTCACCAGTTTTACTCCAGTCCACGTCTGTGTCTTCTTATTGGCATGCTGCCTGAATGGGTTCACCTGTACTGTGTTTTTAGCGACGGATACCATATCCCCTGTTATTGCATAATCCCTCCATGCATCACATTATCCCTGCTCTTTTACTCTCATTGTATTACCTCTCTCTTTTTTACTCTTTATATATGTAATTTACTATCCATTTCTTCATACTGTACATATGCAAATAGTATTTATCGCTATATAGTGATCATATATACTAATTATTGTACTATATTTTATTGCCTTGTACCCACATGTGCAGTGACAATAAAGTTGAATCAAATCTAATGTAAATACACAAACAAACGAATGAATCAATTGAATCAAATGGATAATTGACACGGCGAAATAAAAAGATGTTTACGTGCTGGTTTTAAAAAAGATCAACATTGCCGCAGTATATAATCCAAATTGAATTAATTGCAGAGGTAACTTTCACAGTGGCGTAACATTTATTGTTTACCTACGACACGCAAATTCGTCTTATTCTAATCTTGGTGCAGTCAAAGCACTGCTTCTGTAAAGGGTGAAAGAGCATTTGTAGGACTTGTCATGTGATATCTTCTTATAGAAACTATATAATCACACAAGTGGATGCAATAGTGTATTTTGAAGCAAAGTTTCATATGGTGTGTGTATAGATTTTACTCTAGTAACGCTTTTTCAATTGGGCATTTAAGCGAGAAATGAAGGCTGAAGTAGGAATTGGAAAAAAAGAAGCAGCTATAAATACATTTCGCTTCAGCACAGCAATTAGTTAAAATTTTCTCTACCCGCTTTTAAGTTTTTTTTTTTTTGTCTCTTCTTTTTCTCCATGTCTGAACACGGGAGATTAATTGACGCGCTTTTTTTTCAGGGTGGGCATCCGAGTACCTGAGGTTGCCAAGGTTACCAAATGGAATCCTCCCTCAGACATTCCTGATCTGCATAATTTCATCATATCATTCAGTGCGTTTCAGACTGAGGTTGATGAATGGCATCTTCAGAAGATAATATTTCTGCTTGGATGTAATAAATCTTATGTAAAGTGCTTCGCATCTCATACACCAGCGAGGAGTGGGGATGTGGAGGGTGGGGAGGTTTTTTTTCTTTTGGGGGGGAGGGAGGGGTGGAGGGGGGTTCTAGAAGGAGAGAAGGGTGGTGTGCTTGATGAGGTTATGACAACAGGAAGGTTCTCTCTCTCTTTTTCTCTCTCTCACTCTATTCTGCTGCACTCCACCCATCATGCGCATTAAAGTAATTTCCTGTCTGCCTCTCCTGGGCTCGCTGGGGTGGCGTGGCCTGGACCCCTGCGCTCATTTATTGTATTTAATCTGAAAGGTGAGATCAGGGAAGGTTTTATGGCCGTTTCACGTCCAATATCATGTCTTAATTGGTTCTCGCCCGGTGCATTCGCCTATCCATTATGCCGCTTTTGGTATTTTTTAAGTGGGTTTACGGCCTTGATACATACATTATATAAAACATACCATCTGTAGATACCTAATAACACCTCTGTCTTATTATTAGGTCTCTGTTACCTATACATTTACATGTACCATCTCTTTCTGTAAATACAAATAATAATTCATTTATGAATAAGAAATTAGATATGAAACTAGACATGGGACATTTCCTGAAAAAAATGTGAGTGATGCTTGCCGGGCGTGACCCCTTATAGCCTGGTCCGTTTAATATTTAGCGTTGACTAATGTGACTAGTATTTAGACACCAAAAACGCACGCTTTTGGTGTTTTTCGAGAGGTGGATTATCCAGCGTTCATCTCCCGTCGATGTACCGAAAGTTTAGACATGTCACATGACCCTGTGTCCGAGTTACACAGATTTTTTTTCATCAAGTTTGTGGTCATGTGATGCCATGCAGTCATATGTTCGCGACCTATTCCATCTCACCTACAAGTGGATATGTAAAATGTACATTTCGGGCGAACACGGGTCGAACAGCGCATCGCCAAATTTCCCCATTCATTCTCTATGGGGCTGGAATGTTGCGGATTTCCCGAAATTCCGAACGGGTTTGGGATTCGGGAGGTATATGATCGTGATCCACTCCGGACCCCCTACGAGTGGATATGCCATATGTGCATGTCGGACGCTCACAGGCCGAGCTGTGAGGCACGAATTTTTTTTTTCTATGGGGGGAAAAAAATCCCGCTTTTTGGCCCCTGGTTCGGAATTCCACAGGGCAATCCCTTCTAAAAGTAAAAGCACACCTCACGCTATCAGGCGGCACGATATTAGGTATGATTCGTGACGATCGGACAAAAACTGAGAGACGAGTTACACGCTGAAAATTTGACCGAAGCCAGAGAGAGATTATAATAGTGATGCTTTTGCAATAAGTAATTTAGCAAAGATTTTTACTTCAGGACACACAGCAACACATTTCCTGACAGGCCGTAATGACATTTTTCAAATGCGTACATGGAACTGCTCTTACCGCTACTCTACCTCCAAATCTTTACTTGATTTATTTATTTTTTTATATGTTTTGACGATCCATCGTCAAAAGATATACATGGTGAGTGAATTCACAAATCCTTCTTCGATCCTTTAGCGTAGCATGTGTGTCAACTGCAGCTCACCTAGTGTGTGTGCTTGGCCCGCTGAGGATCCTGCCTCCAGCTTGTTGTAATAGCAATCTTGAATAAACAACTAGTAACATAAAACAACAAGATGTGCAGTATAGTAAAATATGCAAAGAACAAAGACCTCTGTGCAAAGTGTTTTAACAGCCATTTAAATATTTCACAAATCCTCTAATACTACAGATTAAATAATGTAATTTTTCTTTATCTTGTTTCTACTTATACTATGTATCTATAGCTATCTATCTATCTATCTATAGCTATCTATCTATCTATCTATCTATCTATATATATATATATATATATATATATATACATATATATATATACACACTGAATATCTAACTATCTATCTATTTCTACTATCATATATCTATCTATCTATCTATATATATATATATATATATATATATATATATATATATATATAATATACATGTACCACACACACACACACACACACACCACACCACATATATATATATATATATATATATATATATATATACACACACACTGAATATCTATCTATCTATTTATCTCTCTCTCTCTCTCTCTCTCTATATATATATATATATATATATATATATAT
>JACRUU010000001.1:15386871-15391871 GCA_030449085.1 Kryptopterus vitreolus | reverse complement strand
GTAAAACGTCATGATGTCATCATTCCCATTACGGAACCCATTGGATAACGATCACATGATCATACTTCACCGCCACTCACGTCGCCGTGTTTATTTTATGACCTACAATAAAGCGTTTAATTGCGAAACCCGACATGAAGCAGAATTAATCTAGAGAAGGTGGGTTGGGGGTGGGGGGGGGGGGGGAGGGGGAGGAAAACGCCCCCTTGAGGATTGGGGGCATTGAGCTGACCCTTGAGCCGGGTTCTCGCTTAAACGTTTCCAGCGTGGATCAGATCTCCTTCCAAAGTTAATTTCATGTTTGAAAACATCCAACCATATTTGTTTGTCTCCTTATCAATCTTGTCGAGCTCTAAAATGGAAAAATACACATTTCGAGTCCAGTGTTTGAAGTAGGCGTAATTACGCTGACAGTTTGTGAATTTAGACCGACTTGTGACGAAGACCAGCTCAGACTGGCTCAGACGTACGCCACGAGAATATATATATATATATATATATATATATATATATCTATATATATATATATATATATATATATATATATATATATATATCAGATCAGTTCATTTTTCTAAACAAAGCTCTGCCTAGTAGGTTCCCAAACGAAAAAACTGACCCTATGCCAGTGATGGTCAGTGCTGGATTGAGGTTGAGGAATACCAGTACAGACGTGTTTATAAGCCACTTTGAATGCTTCCCTGTGTGAATATTTCTTCAGATTTCTTTATAAAGCATTCCAGCTGATCACAAGTTCCTCAAATTCATTTACAGATGGAAGCATTTTTGAAGACTCATTGAAAGACAAAAAAAGAAAGAAAGAAAGAAAGAAAGGTGTCACTGGAGTAGAAATGCATCTTTCATCCTAATAGATTCTCTGTCACCTCTGTCTTTTGCTAGCAAGTTCAGGCTCCGGGTCTATAACGCAGTTCCAGACGGAAACTGGTCTGCCAATTGGGCTCACGCCAAGAAGCAACTCATTTAAACATTACAGGAAATTAAATCTTGCACTCTCAAAAAAAAAAAATCAGAGCACAATAAAAAAAAAAAGTCTGATGCTGTAAATAAACGATGCCGAGCGATCCGGCATCGCCGTCGTTTCTCTCGCATTCTCATCACGGGCCTGCCCAAAGAAGGACTTTCAATTAGCAGCAAAGTTTTATTGCTTGTCCCGAGCCCCAGCCCCCCCCCCCCCCCGACTTTATTGCTGTCTGCTCGCTCTAATGACTCTCATTTAGCCTATTACTCCCCGATTTGATCCTCTCGGCCTGCTCATGTTTTATTCTGTAGCTTCCTCGGATCTTTCCTGCACCTAAACACATCCGTACACACGCCGTTGGACTTTAAAGGAGCATTCGGACATTTTTGTCAACTGGCCAGCATCTGTAATGGGATTTTTACACATGATACCACAAGTAAGGGCATTATAATGGACAACAAATTGGTACCAGAGGCACAGAATTAGCAAGTAGCATGACATTTTTTCCTTTACGGTATCCAGAGCTCTGGATCTCAAACGTACTGAGCACCTTTGGGATGGATTGGACGGCTGACTGCAACCCATATATATATATATATATATATATATATATATATATATATATATATATATATATATATATATATATATATATATATATATATATATATATATATATATATATAATATAGATACCCACCACCTCACACCGCCTCACACACTCACTGTCTCGGCCATGTGTGTGTGTGGAGTTGTGCATGTTCTCCCTCTGCCTCAGGGGTTTTTTTCTCAGGGTTTTTTTCCGGTTCCTCCTCCCCCGGTCCAAAAAACATGCACGTATGAATGTGTGTGAATGTGTGTGTGTGTGTGCCCTGCGATGGGTTGGCATTCCATCCAGTGTGTATCCTGCCTTAATGCCCATAGACGCCTGAGATAGGAACACACTCCCCGTGACCCAAGGAGAAGATCGGATAAAGCGGTAGAAGAGAATGAATGAATGAATGAAATGAATTAATATATATATATATATATATATATATATATATACATACCACATATATACATATATATATATATATATATATATATACATATATATACATACATACATACATACACATAAGCACCTTCACTGGAGCTAAAAGGCGAATACTATTCTAGCATTATAAGCCAGTTCCATGAAGACTTAATGTATTAAGGACGCTGTGAAAGAACTTGCGCGTCCTTCACAGACCCCAAGCCCGACGAACTGGACCGCCGATTAATTCTTGCCAGATATCAGTTCCTGACCCCTTGTGCCCATGTGGCTGAATGGCCACTAATCCCCACGACCATGTTCAATGTAGCCTTTTCAGAACAACGCATGTTACTGTATTACCGCAGCAAAGGGAGAGAAAAAAAGGTTTCCGATAAGGATGTTTAACCCTGGATTTATAGAATAGCATTTATTTGTCACATATGCATTACAGTACAGTGACATTCTTTCTTCACATATCCAAACTTGTTTGAGAGCATAATAAGGTGCCCCTGAAAAACAAGGGTTAAGGGCCTTGCTCACGGACCCAAGAGTGTGAGCTTGGTGATACTGGGGGTCGAATGCCAACCTTCCGATCAGGAACCCAGCGCCTTACACCACTGATAATTCATCATCATTCATATATGACTATAGGTTGATAGATAGATAGATAGATAGATAGACAGACAGATATATATATAAAATGATAATTTACCAGCAATACTCTGTGAACTAAACGAAAAGTTGGCCCGCATAATGTATTCTCAATGGGTATCACCTTTCATGTCTACTTCCAATTTACATCCCAGGGTGCTGAATTGCATTATTCTCGGCTGCGTGTGTGTCGCGGGTGATTTATGCGTTCCACAATTAAAAAAAATAAAGCATTAGACGGCTAGTCATGAGGGGCATGCGCTATCCTCCTTTCTGCCGTTCGCGCTGTATATTAAACGCCTTAATTAAAAGTGCGACTCGGGTAAATGCATCAGAAAGCGACGCGACGTGGCGGAGATTTTAATTCCCTTTCCCGCCCTCCGCTGAGTGGCAGGCGCTGGCCTTGACCCTGCGCTGACTGTACGGAGGAATGTGGCGCGCTGACTGCTGAACCTATTATTGTGGCAGGCATCATTAATTATCCTTATTGATTGTCTGTTTCGGAGATAAAGCGTTCTGCTGACTGGGAAACACTCGTAGCTCTCGCAAGGTCAAGGCTAAAAAAGGGAACGCGGATCATCGCAGGACTGGGATGGGCCGCCGGGTGCAGAGCGGAGACATGCGCGTGGCCTAAACTAACCGAGCGTTTTTTTGTTTTGGGTTTTTTTTTTTTTTTTTTTTTTTCCGCCCTGGTGTTGTGTATCTTGCAGTCTCTCCGGTTTCAGCACGGCACAGAGCAGCTTGAAATTTTGCCTCGCTAATTTTGTATGTTATGTTCTATGAGGCTCCGTTTATCCAAACGGCCAAAAAAAAGAAGAAAAAAACGGATACGGCCGAGGCGACCGCACTGACAAAAGCGTGGTCACGTACGGCTATCGTGTAAGGGTCTTTATGAAAGCATATTAACCTTTTCCCCGTTTCTGACTGAGCGAGAAAGCGATATGTTGATGGAGAGTGAGTGATGACAGGGTTTTGTGGCAAGCTCTCGGAGAGCGATTAGGTTTCCCACCCCCGCCTGCCATAATGAAACCAACCAGCACCAGGCAGGAAGTGAGGGTTTTATATTTACACACCAGTACATCACTCTCAGTACTCCGGCTTGCAGACTGGCTTTGTGTGTCGGAGTGTTTGTGTATATGTGTGTGTGTGTGTGTGTGTGTGTGTGTGTGTATGTGTGTTAGAGAAGAACCTGTGGTTTCAGGAGAAAGGGGAGAGAACAAGAGAGAGCAGGCTCAACAAGAGAGAGAAGGAGAAGGAGGAGGAGGAGGAAGAAGAGGAACAGGAGCCCGTAGCATGCTGCTGTCCCAGTGTGGGCATCTACTAAGTTAAGAATAACATGAAAGCTTGTTGTGCACTCTTGTCCATCAGCACAGCGCTGGAATGGTGAGAGTGCTACGGTGTTAGTTTCCTGCCAAAAGTAATCTTATGTGTAAGTCTGGAATTAGAATCCAGTGCATTAAATATATATATATATATATATATATATATATATATATATATATATATATATATATATATATATATATATATATATACACACACACACAAATATAATAATTTAAGCATTTAAGGATTCATCGGAATAACAAGGTCACTATCCAGTTCCACACAACATCTGTAGTGTTTTTTTTTCTAGCACTGGCAAGACAGAAAAAAAAATGTAAAAGTATGTTCTCTTTCGGAAACAACTAGCAGATGTTTTCAATTGTTGAACTAAAATTGAGAGCATTAAAAACAACCAAAAGCTTGAACTTCTGTCTGATCTGCTTAACAATGCGTTGTATTCCTAATGAGGCAGTAGTTCAGTGGTTAAAGGTGCTACTGACTGATCGGAAGGTTGCTAATTCGAGCCCAAGTACAACTCCTGGTTCTGTAAGGAAGGCTCCAAACACACACACACACACACACACACACACACACACACCATGCTCTAGGGCCGCTATATATGCGCTCTGACCCCACCACCTTCCAAACAGAAAAAAAATTCACTGTGCTGTAATGTATATGAGACAAATTTGACCTCTAAAACATCCGCCAAAACATCTTTTCATTGTTGCTAAGGAGAAAAAAAAACGCTAGACAACATTTTCTGGCCTGCAAACTGTAAACAACCAGAGTGAAATGTTCAGCTTTATGACTCAACCGCGCTGCACTAGTGTCTCCGGCTGACTCGCTGACTCACTATCCGCGCTCGGCTCGGCGTCGATCCGAGGAGGAGAAATGAAAGGGAAGCTTAGTGCGTTCGAGCCGCGCAAGACAGACAGAAAGTGGGTCTGACACAAATGCATTCCCTTTTCAAATGGCTGTTTGAGGGAGCCGGCCACGATTCAGTCGCTCCACTCGTCTTCTCTC
>JACRUU010000001.1:15359371-15381871 GCA_030449085.1 Kryptopterus vitreolus | reverse complement strand
GTGCTAAATGCAACGAACTCTCTTGTATTACACTATGTACATGATATAGGATATAGGGTATCACCATTGGAGACTTGTCCGAGCACGGCAATTCCCATGTGCACAAAGTCAGCGCTCTAAAGATATGATGTACATGGGATGGAGTGGAAGATAGAATCAGCTCTATGAGACGAATTGGAATGCTGATGCTCTTGTTGACCTCATTCACATCAGTACCTGGCTTTAATAATGATTTGTAGGTGACTGAGCACAAATCGTGGGGCACGGTGGCTTAGTGGTTAGCACGTTCGCATCACACCGCCAGGGTCCGGGTTCGATTCCCGTCTCGGCCATGTGTGTGTGGAGTTTGCATGTTCTCCCCGAACCCGGTTTTTCTCCAGGTTCTTCGGCTTCCTCCCGGTCCATAAACATGCACGGTAGGTTGATTGGGACCTTGGAAAATTGTCCCTAGTGTATGAATGTGTGTGTGTGTGTCCTGTGATGGGTTGGCATTCCATCCAGAGTGTATCCTGCCTTAATGCCCATAGACGCCTGAGATAGGCACAGGCTCGCCGCGACCCGAGGGAAGATCGGATAAAGCGGTAGAAGATGAATGAATGAATGAGCGAGCACAAATCTTCACAACCTAAAATCTTCCCATAAAAATGGAGGTTATTACAATAGCAAAGTGTGAGTCAATAATAAAGGGATGAATGAAAGACAGTGTATTTATATATATATATATATATATATATATATATATATATATATATATATATATATATATATAATCATGCATTATTGAAGTGTGTTATATTCCCCATATACAGTGGCAAGAAAAAGTATGTGAACCTTTTGGAATTTCATGGTTTTCTGAATAAATTTGTCATAAAAGTGTTATCTGATCTTCATCTAATTCATTGGTATTGACAAACACAATGTGTCCTAAAAATAATAACACAAAAAAAATCCAATCTTTCTTGTCTTTATTGAACACAATCATTCAACATTCAAAATGGCAGTGGAAAAAGTAAGTGAAACCTTAGAATGAATAACTGGTTGACAGGCGCTTCCTGTAGCTGTGGATCAGACCTGCACATCGCTGAGGAGGAATTTTAGCCCATTCTTCCTGGCAGAACTGCTTTAGCTCCGTCATATTCTTTGGACGTCTCATGTGTATACGGCCCTCTTCAAGTCAATCCATAGCATCTCTATTGGGTTGAGGTCTGGGCTCTGACTTGGCCACTCCAAAAGGCGGATTTTGTTTTTCTGAAGCCATTCTGTTGTGGACTTGCTCCGGTGTTTTGGGTCGTTGTCCTGTTGCATCACCCACTTTCTACACAGTTTCAGCTGATGTACAGACATTCTCACATTATCCTGAAGAATTGTCTGATATACTTGGGAATTCATTCTTCCCCTCAATGATTGCAAGCTGGCCAGGCCCTGATGCAGCAAAGCAGGCCCAAATCATGATGCTTCCTCCACCATACTTTACAGTTGGGATGATGTTTTCATGACGATATGCCGTGCCCTTTCTACACCAGATGTAGTGCTGTGTGTTTTTTCCAAATAGTTCAATCTTAGTTTCATCAGTCCACAAAACATTTTGCCAATACCGCTGTGGAGTGTCAATGTGCTCTTTTGCAAACTTAAGGCGTGCAGCAATGTTCTTTTTAGTAAGCAGCGGCTTCCTTGGCGGTGTCCTGCCGTGGATACCCTGCTTGTTCAGTGTTTTACGTATTGTAGACTCATGAACAGATATGTTAGCAAGTTCCAATGATGCCTTCAAATCTTTGGCTGTCATTCGGGGTTGTTTCTTTACCTCATTGATGAGTGTTCGTTGTGCTCTTGGTGTCATTTTGACGGGGCGCCCACTTCTAGGTAGAGTAGCAACAGTCCCAAATTGTCTCCATTTGTAGATTGTTTGCCGAACTGTAGACTGGTGAATTTCTAAAGTCTTTGAAATAACTTTGTAACCCTCGCCAGCTTCATGTAAATCAACAATTCTTGATCGTAGGTCCTCTGAAAGCTCTTTTTGGCGAGGCATGGCTCACATAATCATGTTCTTCTTGTGCAGAGCAAACTCCAAAGGTTTGAGGGGTTTTTATCAGTCAAAGTATCTGTAGTCCACACCTCCAAACTTATTATCTTAACAAGACTCCAGGTGTGCTAAAACCAATTAACTCCAATTAGCTTTTTTGAGGTCATTAACTCAAGGTTTCACTTACTTTTTCCACTGCCATTTTGAATGTTGAATGAGTGTGTTCAATAAAGACAAGAAAGATCGGATTTTTTGGTATTATTATTTTTAGACACATTGTGTTTGTCAATACCAATGAATTAGATGAAGATCAGATAACATTTTATGACAAATTTATTCAGAAAACCATGAAATTCCAAAAGGTTCACATACTTTTTCTTGCCACTGTAGATAGATAGATAGATAGATAGATAGATAGATATATAGATGGACAGACAGGCACATAAAATCTGCAATATATAATATATGACGTAATTTAAAATAAAAGGTTTCAAAGCTTCATTGTCACTGTTTTTTTTTTGTTTTTGTGCCTGGAAATGTCAAGGATTAAAAGCTCAAATAAATAAATCTAATTTACTGTCATCAAATTTGCAGGAGCTCTCATTATTTGATGGATTTTTTCCTTTAACACACACACACACACACACACACACACACACACACAGTAGGCAATGCTCAAACGAAATCATTTTCTTATCACTTTAGTGCTTGTTCTTCAGAGACTCCGGGGTCAAAGAGTCAATGCATTAGCTTTGACCTCCTGAGCTGCTATCTCTCTACTGTGAACCAAGCATGTGGTGGCATGCTGCTCTAAAAACAGGCTTTGTGTGTGTGTGTGTGTGTGTGTGTGTAGCACTGGATTTTTTTATTTTTTTTTGCACTGACATGGAACTCTGTGTGACAGCCGGGACTGCTCTGTTTGCGGTGGAGCTTTCCAAACAAACGTGTGTCTGTTGGTGCAGACGTTTGAGGTTTACATACAGTTTCACCACTCTAAACCGAAAAAGACCTAATGCAGACCAGAAGGACAAAACGACGGCACCTAGTATGCTGTGTGTGTGTGTTTTGTACGTTTTTATCTCTTTCCGCCGCTGTCTCTTTCTCTCTGCTGGCCGTCTGACATTTCGCGTCCCGCCCCGGTGTCGGGATCGTCGTTCCTCTCAATAACGAAGACGAGCCGAAATTGCATTTCAGCGCCATCGATTTTTATTTCATAGTAAATGGCAGAGTAACAAACCGCCGGGCCGGGCGACTTGCGTGTAAACGCTTATCGGATAAGCGCACTTAAACAAGTCCAGGGACTCGATAGTCTCCTGGCCCAATGGCAGCAAAATCAATTCTAATTCAATCAGAGGCAGCAAAACAAATTCCACCCATATTGTCCTCGCTGTAATCCTCGGGGAAGCGGGCCCAGGACAGCCCTGGCCTGAGCAACACTAGCCGCAAAAACAACTTCTCCCAGTGTCATATTTCAAATGAAATGCCATCCATGTCAAAGAAAGGCCCTTGTTGATCAAGATGTGGATGTGTATTGTTTTTGTGCTTGTTTGCTCATTAGCAGCGTCACACTATTAGCATTTTCAACATGGGGGGGGGGTCGTGGGAGAGGACAGTATCTAGGAACATACGAACAAAAAAGTCAAATATGATTTATCTCGAGATTTTGGATATCTTCTGTACACATTGTGTGTATGTTTACCTCAATGTGTACTATATATAAACATACATATATATGTGTGTGTATGTGAGTGTGTGTGTGTGTGTGTCTCATCTGAAAAATAGCCTATGGACGTGTGTTTTTCCATGTGAACACCTTGCCGAAAGGCTGATATTGGCCCTGGCCTAAACATGTATTATTAATTGTTATGTGTGTGTGTGTTTGTGTGTGTAAAAGAGAGAGAGAGAGAGTGAGAGAGAGTTGAGTTGCTAAAGGGAAAAGATAGTCCTTAGGGTTGTCTGGCACAAGGAACGAGAGAGAAAAAGATAGAGAGATAGATAGAGAGAGAGAGAGAGAAGTAGGAGAAAAAGATGGAGAGGGGGAAGGGTGGAGGAGAGAGGAAAGAGGGATGGGGTGAAGCAAGGAGGGGAAGTGGAGCCAGGTTTGGCCGCAGGCAGGTGCCTCTGATATGACAGCTGTTATAGCCTGCTCATAGATCCTGGCTGCTCGGCCCATGGGACAAGCAGACAGGCAAGGTGTGTGTGTGTGTGTGTGTGTGTGTGTGTGTGCGCGTCTTTGTGTGTGTTTACTGTCAAATGATATGAGAGTCTTCACTTAATGTATTAAAGTGACACACATTATGGTGTACCTTTACAGTCCCAAATCTACATTTGCAACCATGAACAGGTTTTATTCCATATATGAATAATTTAGTGGACTAGAAAGTAAATGTAAACAAGTCAACTGGTGAGGGGGAAAATAAAAAAATATATATATTTTTTTTTTAATAACTTTTCCATAAATGGACTATGAAGTTACCTAGGCAGTGTTACATAACTTAGCAATTAGATATACTGTATATTGTCCAGCTTTTCCGAATTTTCTACCTTTGTTAGTTATATAGATGCACCACATGGGCAAAAGTTTGGACACCTGACCACATGGATGACCTCCACCCTTCTGGGAGTGTGTGAGGAGATTTGATCTCATTCAGCCTCAGCATCAGCCATTCAGCAACAGTGTGAGTAAAGTCTGATGGTGCTGATTTAGGGTGAGGAGTCAATGAGGAGTCAAAGAGTCAAATGAGGAGTCAAAGAGTCCTAAATCGCTCTTATAATAATCTCATGTCATGCCTCCGGAAACTCATGCTCGGGAAACTGTATATAAAGGACTATATCCTATACCGGCCCTCAGTGTATAGATTATCTGTACAGGTTCTACCGAAGACTCTCTAGCCGATCTCCTTCCTATCTTCTCAGATCACAGATCTCAAGATGATCTCCAAATGATCTCCCACCTATCCTCTTGGATCTCAAGACTCCTTAATCAGCCCGTGTTATTTCCTCTAGTAAACCTCCTTCTCTGCCTTGGATCCTTCCTATCCCTGCTCCCGTGACACCTTGACTCTTATGGGAAGATGTTCCAATAGATTTAGAGGTAGGGGTTACTGAGGAGGCCTGGGAGCAATTCATCCTAAAATCTGTTCAACAGGCTCTAAAGAAGGCGACTCAAAATCTTCCAATCCAAAGCATATATTCACTCCACCCTTGGGGTTAGAGTTGGGAAAGGAACCACATATGGATCAATAAATACATGTTCATTCATTCATTCATCTTCTACCGCTATATCCGATCTTCCCTCGGGTCACGGGGAGTCTGTGCCTCTCAGGCGTCTATGGGCATTAAGGCAGGATACACCCTGGATGGAATGCTAACCCATCACAGGGCACACACACACACACACTCATTCATACACTAGGGACAATTTTCCAAGGTGCCAATCAACCTACCGTGCATGTTTTTGGACTGGGGGGAAACTGGAGAACCCGGAGAAAAAACCCCTGAGGCACGAGGAGAAAGGGGGTCCTTGCAAACTTAAATAGATGAAGATGTATATATATATATATATATATATATATATATATATATATATATATATATATACACACAGTATTTACATATTTCATGGCTGTACATTCTGTAAGGTTGACTAAAGGCTCTATGACACAATCAGCATCCCAGGTAACGATAAGTCCTAAGTCTTTCATTTCATTCAATAAACCAGACCCCCCCCCCCTCCCCCCCCCCCCCTCCCCCGCATGACAAATAACACCGATCATACGACGCAGCGTCATTATGAAGGATTTAAAGCCCAAAGCAAGACACTGTAACCTTTTAACTGTATCTATCCGATGACAGGCTTTAAAATCGGCCCCTTTCTATCGCTCTTATCCTCATTTCCTCCTTTCTTTATTCTCTACTCGACTCGAACATTTTCGTTGACTGATGAGATAATAGGTCCCCAGGTTCAATTCATGTTGCTCCCCGAATGCCGAATGAATCATCTTCTCCCACATTTTCCAAAACCTGCTCTCCTTCTCCCTCCCTCTATCTATCTTTCTCAACACACACACACACACACACACACACACACACACACACACACACACACACACACACACACACACACACACACACATCCCCTCTGTTCTATCATGAAGACCAGATTTTCCAAAAAGGAAATGAAAATCTAGGGCAGAAGGAGATATAAACGCGAGTCTTGTGGTACAGCTGACAGCACACAGTTACCGGCCAACAAGTGGTTTGGTTTGGAAGGGGGTGTGTGTGGGGGTGGGGGGGGGGGGGGGGTTTGGGTCAGTACAATTCAGACCGGGCTCCGATTACATACACATTTCTATAAATGTTTAGAGCGATGTTAAAACTGCAGCAACACCAGTTAGAACATGAGAAGCTTAAATGACTACATGTTTATCTCTCTTCCTCTCTCTCTCTCCCTTTTTTCTCTCTTAGTACCACAAACTGAAGAGAGTTTACATATTGGCCTATCAGCCCCCCAAAAATAGGACGACCTTACCACATTTAGAATGTGCAAAACCATGACTATATAAATAACCGGATCGCTGAAATGTGGGGTGAACACAAAAAAAATCCTAATGTAACCCAGTCCTGTATATAAAAATTCGCTTTTTTTTTCCTTTATATTTGGACGTGACCAAAAATGAACCGTGAAATCAAAAAGTGCTTCCCGATTTCGTATTTGAATTATGAGAGCTGAGAAACCGTCAATGGCCCTGGAGTATCACAATGGACTGTCGAGTGTATATCACCTAAGAATATTTTATTGTACATTTATGGCATTTGGCCGGTGCCCTTTTCCGGGACGAAGTACTGAACAAGGGATTAAGCAGTGGTCCTCGAGAGCTGCTGGGATTTGAACTTAAATTTTGACCTTGCGATCTGAATGTAAATGTGAATACAGGACAAGAAACGAAGCTTAAACAGTGAAACGAATGAACTTCCTCAATACCCTTTTCCAGTGGTGGACAGTAATGTACTGTAAACGTAAGAAGAGCCTTTATTTCTTGTTGGTAGCTGGGGTCAGAACGCAGGGTCAGCCATGATATGGCGCCCCCTGGAGCACAGAGGGTTAATAAGGGTCTTGCTCAAGGACCCAAGGGGCGGCAGCTTGGCCATACTGGGGCTCGAACCCGGATCTTCCGAGCAGCAGCCCAGCACATTAGACCACTGAGCCACAAACCCCCTCCTCCCTAAAGCTTTGTACTTGACTCGGGTCATGTCTGTTTGGGGACACTTTAATGGAATACTTTTTACTCAACTACATCGTGCTTTGGTCACGAACATACATTTTAACATCAACCTGAGGATTAAGCGACAGAAGAAAAAAAAACAAACAGAAGAATTGGAGCTCCTGATCATTGAATCAGTGTATTATGTCTGTATTATGTGTATATTGTGTACGATGTATAAAATGTATAGTGTGTAATCTGTATAATGTGAAGTCTGTATGGTGAGTAGCTGTTCGGTGTGTAGTCTGTATAAAGTGTAACCTACATAGTGTGTGATACGTATTGTGTGTGATATGTATAGTGTATAATCTGTACAATGGGAAGTCTGTAGAATGTGTATTTGTTTAATGTGTGTGTATACGATATATATCTATATATATATATCAATTGTCGGCGTATAAGATTGTTTTAAGAACAACATGAGACTTTTCACGTCTTCAAGTCTTGTGACAACGACATGATCATAGGAACATTAATTCAAAGGTGCCAATCAACCTATAGTGAATGTTTTTGGACCGGGGAGGAAACCGGAGAACCCGGAGGAAAAAGCCCTTGAGGCGGTAATCAAACCCCCAACCCTGGATGTGCGGCGAACGTGCTAACCGCTAAGCCTCCATGCCATAGGAGCATTATAGGATGCTATAGGAGTCATAGGAACATTATAGCCATAATATATCCTAATACTTAAATACATCTGACGACAAATATCGAGAGCACTTTTACTTTAGCAATATTATATCGCCTTTATCTCGAGTACATGGTTTGTTTACCGCCCTTTACAACCTCGTTAGCCATAACGATCCGGAGATAAGCGGGACATTAGGAGATAAGCCAACGATATACTCAACACCCTCCTTTGAACCCTACGCAAGAAGAGTCAGCGGCGTACGTCCTGAGGGAATACCGTCACGCTCGTGCGAGTGTGTGTGTGTACGCAATCTCGGGTAAACAACAAAGCTATGACAGACATGTGATTTCAGGTTCCTAATGCGCCACCTGTTGTGTCGAAACTTATCGCGCCGAACTCAGTTTACAATTACAGGAGCGCTTGTGGTCGCTGACATAGGAGTACATGAATGTAGGCCGACACACACACACACACACACACACACACACACACACATAGAAATACGAGAATAGCTATGTTTAAACGAATGCTCGGTGATCTTGTTAGCGCTACGAAGCGCAAAATGTTTTCCCGTCATTAAAGTCTAATGACATGTTATTAAAATCACACTGGGTTCCTGCACCGTCGTTTTCTTGTGCAGGAACTTGTTGGAATGTCATCACTCGTTTCCGTCGGGATAGCGTCGTTCTCTCTCTCTCTCTCTCTCTCTCTCTCGACTCTCAACTTTATTTACTTCTTTTACCGTCGGAAAAAAAACATATCGACTCGCGACACTTCCCAATCCTTTTCACTGGCTAATGAACTCTCACAAAAAATAAATAAATAAAATAAATAAATAAATAAAATAGGATATCGCAATGAAACCGGGCATCAAAACAACGCAAAGGGCGCGTACACGGCAAGGAAACACGGCCAGTCCGTTCCCATTATCCTGACGCATCAAACCCACCCCGCTAGGACAAGAGCGATGCTTTGAAAAGCCTCGCCGCAAGTCGATTGTGATTTATTTCATGTTTGCCTCTGAGTCAGAGGACTTGCTTCCCTCTGCCAGTCCACTGCTGCGGTTCTGACGCTGTTTACAGCTCGGTTTTTATTTATTTATTTATTTATTTATTTTGGAGGGGGGGACAGACTTGAGACAGGAGTCTGTGTTATGGGGGAATACTCCGATATAAAAGCCGACACGTTGCGAGATTCTATAGAATGGGTTTTTTCTGTTCCTTTAGTTATTCTACAGTAATTGGCGATTTCCTACTATGTGGTCGTGTTAAAAGTGAGTTGTCAAGCCTTATAACGTCTCACTGGGGTTCGCCCTGCAAAATTTGGAATGCTCGGAAGTTACACAGGGCCCTAAAACCTAAAACCGCAACACGGGTTGGGTTGGGGTGGGGGGACGGTCTCTCTCTGCATTACAGATGAAGTGCCTGAGCGAAAGAGACGACGCAAAGAAAGACGGACTGAAGCAAGAAAGAGACAGGAAGTTGGAAAAAGTGCTACGAGAATAAAAAAAAAAGGCGGAGAAGGGACACGAGGGGAGGGAAAAATAGACAAAACATGTCTGGGCCGTAACTTGGCACAAAGGGATTTGTGGGCAAATGGAGTAATTAAAAACACACAAAGCGGCGCATAGCGATACATAAACAGAGCCGGAACGTAATGGCAACGTAGCCAAAGTAACGACTTCAAATCGGAGCGCGCGGTATTGTAAAAAAAATATATTTTTTTTAAATGCCATTTCTGAACTTTTTTTTTTTTTTTTTTGAAGCTTCTCTTTGAACTCGACACCAGAAATACATCATTTAAACTATAGAGATTAATGAATTACAAAAAAAAAAGTCTCAAGTAAAAGCGCTTTGAAAAAAGTAGCGATCCGGAGTCAGAAACAGAACTGATTAGCGAGAGTCTCGGCTCTTAACGCCTCACCTTGGGTTACAGCTATCTTTGAGTCAGCGCTCCGTTTCAAAAACAACTACATTATGCTGTTAGATATTTTATTTTCAAAATGCGAAAATGTCAAATCTCGGCCTCGCGACTGGAAGGCACGGTTATGCTAATATCCAAATGTGTTAGCATTCGTATTTAAGGCGCTTTTCTTTTTTTCTTAATTCCCTTCCCGTCTTCTCAACACTAAAGGGAAACGCATGTGTACATATCTGGCTTGCTTGTTTTTTTTGTTTTTTTAACCGTTAAACAGAAAGTAACCTTTTGGTGTGTCGGGCCTTTGGGGCATTCATTCAATCTACAGCTACGCAGGTTCTGACTCTACCTCACTTTTTTTCCCGTCGTCTCTATTTCTCACCTGCGGAAACGCACACAGACACACACACACACAGAAAAGAACAAAACAAGCAGGAGGAATGTTTATTAACACCTCCGCTGGCTCACACGGCCCCGCTGGGCTGACCTGATTATCGCCTGTCTGTAATTACACTGAAACCAGAGGTGTGCTGTTCATGGGGGGGGGGGGGGGGGGGGGGGGGGGGTGGCTTGGTGATTAGGGAAGAC
This sequence comes from Kryptopterus vitreolus, assembly GCA_030449085.1. Lineage (NCBI taxonomy): Eukaryota > Metazoa > Chordata > Actinopteri > Siluriformes > Siluridae > Kryptopterus > Kryptopterus vitreolus. The sequence goes on along the minus strand of JACRUU010000001.1, from coordinate 15,371,454 downwards.
GGAGGCACTCTTGGTGTCTACCCAGGAGCCTCGGCGAGTATTAATACACTGTGATAAAGGCCTGTTGTTTTTTTGGGGGCCTTTGTTCTTCGGTACATATGGTTGTAAGGTGGATAATACCATAGGCTATGAATGTCTGTGTTTTTTGTCGTTGGTTTTTTTTTGAAAGAAGGGATTGTGGAGGGAAAGGGAGTTTGCATTTTGTGCATTCGTGTTCCTTTGTGGAGGGGGAAAACATGAAAAAAAGATTTGAAGTAGCGCGAGTTGCAGGCACATGCCGAATATTCTCCACGGTGTATCCGCACGGAATAGAAATGTTTGTTCTAGGACTAAATTAGTCACACCTACAATGTCTGCAGGTGTGTTTGTGAGTGTGTGTGGGGGGGGAAGTTAGTATAAGTCTGAGGTGCTTGAAAAGTCGCGCTGAGATTCTGGTGCGTCTGAGGCCTGATTCTGGAAAAAACACGTACTGTATGTTCTGGAACAAAATTCTGATTTGGTCTGGACTGGACTGTATGTTCATCTGGTGTATCATGTCCAGGGCACTCTTGTCTGTGTGTGTGTGTGTGTGTGTGTGTGTGTGTGTGTGTGAGCTTACTGTAATGAACGCAAGCACAGATAGGTGCTGCCATCTACTGACCACTGGACACATCTTATGTATACTGTATACTACACTTTAAATACTCTGGGATTCGGTTATTTATTTGTTTGTTTGTTTGTCTGTCCCTACGAGTCATAGAAAAGGTTAAAGTGGATCTGTGGAGAAATCTAGTTGTGAGAAGAACTTCAGACTTCTGGATGGGACACCAGTCTATCTGAGGATACCACACTTTAAACATACTTTTGATAATAACTTATATTATGTTCTATAACTAGACAAGCCCAGTTTCATGCTTTTTTTTTTTTTTTTTTTACATTCTTTTTATATTGTAAACACAAGGGCGAGTACTGACATTTACATTTACGACATCCAAGAGATAAGTAATGGGAGATTGGTGGTACTGGGAAAAATATATTTCTTAAAATTTGTGACATAATAATTTTTTCGCCTTGTCTTGACTGAACAAGTACAATTTTCTTACTTTAAGATGTATAATTTTAAGTTTAAGTTTAATTTGCAATGGTTATCGTTCATGGCAAAAGTAAAAAGTAACTGTAATTTAATAACATTTTCTCAGTGACTGTAACGAATTACTGTTGTTTTGTAATTAAATTATGTAACGCCGTTACATGTAACTAGTTACTCCCCAACACTGTGTATATACCTCCTATACCTCCCATACAAACGTTTGCTCATATATATATATATATATGTATATATATATATATATATATATATATATATATATATATATATATATATATATATATATATATATATATATATATATATATATATATATACATATATATACATACATGAGCAAAAGTTTGTGGACATTTTGTTTGAGATACACCCCAACCCATGTAAACATTTTTTTCCCCAACATTGTGCACAATGACATTGCCATGCTGGAGGAGGTTTAGATGTAAATAGGAAATGGAATACTATGTCATGCTAACATTTTGCAAAAAAAAAAATGTCTCTGCAATCCTTTTGTCTGTAGAATGTATATCAAGTGTCTAGGAAACTCTTGGAATGCTCCACTAAGGGAAATAAAGCCAGAAGAAGCTACAATCACTTTACAGCATGTTGGCTAGCACATACTGATTTGTACAATCATTGTACAATTTTCTAGTCAAATTGGCTTCTCTTACATTCCTAGCCATCCTTATCTGATAAGCTTTCATCATTTTTGCAGTCAAAGATTTAGCTAGTCTGCGTTTAGCAGTTACTGAAGCATTGGACGCTTTTTTCCAAACGAAGGATTTAACCTAAATATTATGAGCAAACGTAAGTATATTTTGCGTCTGCACCTGACACAAGAGCCTCCGAAACAACACAATCACTATAATTTCCCAAACTGCTACCGGGAGCATCACCTCTATCATGACTGCTTCACCGTTTCCCGCTTCAAGAGTCATATTTATCCTGTTTTGTTTATTATTAGTAAAAAAAAATGTAGAGGTTTACGTTTGTGTAACGTTTGGAGCTTGCGATGAATTCAGGTTCAGAAGGTGTTTTCTTGAACAGGTGTGCATTTTAATGAGGTTGTTCTAATGGAGAGGATCCACAACCGGGTCGGAACACAGTACCGGGCAGTGGATGAGTTGATTGTGTGTTGAACATTCATTCATTCATTCATCTTCTACCGCTTTATCCGATCTTTATCCACAGGTCACGGGGAGCCTGTGCCTATCACAGGCGTCTATGGTCATTAAGGCAGGATACACCCTGGATGGAATGCCAACCCATCACTGGACACACACACACACATTCACACACACATTCATACACTAGGGACAATTTTCCATGGTGCCAATCAACCTACCGTGCATGTTTTTGGACTGGGGGGAAACGAGAAAAAACCCCTGAGGCACGGGGAGAACATACAAACTCCACACACACATAGCCGAGACGGGAATCGAACCCGGAACCTGACAGTGTGAGGTGAACGTGCTAACCACTAAACCACTGTGCCCCATTGCAAAGAACATTTTGAGGAAAATGTCTATAGATGCAGTGTGACTGTGTTAAATATCGTGCAGTCATAGCCACGATTTAAACTGACATGTGGCATGATATAAAAGTCCAAGTGATAGGGAGGAAAAAAGGAGAGAGAAAAAAAATGAAAGGAGTGTTTTTAACCTGAAAATAACAACTGAGCACTTTTATCCTGTGCTTCAAACTTATATTACACATGTAATATGTATTATAGATTTATCAAAATCCTCAAAACTGAGCATTACTTTTTATCTAGTAAACTATTAGACAGGAGATAATGCAAGATATCGACGGAATATTTTACCATTTATGTCACATTAATGGAAAGAGTCTTCATTCATTCATTCATTCATCTTCCGCTTTATCCAATCTTCCCTCGGGTTGTCTGTGCCGATCTCAGGTGTCTATGGGCATTAAGGCAGGATACACCCTGGATGGAATGCCAACCCATCACATACACACACACACACACACACTCACAATCACACACACATTCATACACTAGGGACAATTTTCCAAGGTGACAATCAACCTACCGTGCATGTTTTTGGACCGGGGGAGGAAACCGGAGAACCCGGAGAAAAAACCCCTGAGGCACGGGGAGAACAGGTGCAAAAACTCCACACACACATGGCCGAGACGGGAATCGAACCCGGACCCTTATTTCTGTTCAGGTGTGTAAATTAGATCTGGGTAACAAGTTTAAGGCAATAAGACTAAATAATGATTAATCACATTAATAAATACAAGAAGTCAGACATTTTTTCCATCATAAAAAAAAATAGATAAATAATTGCTGTATTATTAGATGCAAAACATGGTTTTTCGGTTGTAGAGTTTTTTTGTTTTTTTTTTTTTTTTTACTACAAGATGCCCCTTCAGGTTTTATTTATTCCTGATCGTCTCTCTATAGAACTTATTGGAAAGGATGTGGATGTGGATGAGCTAAAACACTTACTGCTCCATTAGCTATGTACCAGTCGCGCTTGGGATCTAATACAATAAAACGTTACAGGCTATTCCTTCAATAGCTAGGATTGAATTGAATTTCCTCAGCCGTGCATCGGATGCCCGTGAGGCTGTTTGGGGAAAAAAAAAAAAAAAAAAAAAAAAGTGAAGAGAGAAAATTTGGACAATTTTCTCCTCACAAAGCGTATCATTCCTGATGCTTTTCTTTTATAGGGTTTTTTTGTTGTTTTTTTTTATAGATTCAGGTATAACCTGCTTACTTATGACAAACACATTAACATTGAGCTTCCAACACGATTCCACAAATTTCCTAGTGTCTGATAATAAATCACATTTTTTATTTATTTATATATATTTTTGTAGTTAATCCAACAGCCTTCCTCAAACCTAAATAAAGCAGGAACGCTCGTACGAGTGATGGACGACGATTTCCATTCGCTACCTTCTCGACGTCTCCTACATGATTCATGCACTCGCTAAGCGAGAGTGACTTGTTTGTGTGTTTACATGAGCACCTGACACTCATTAGCTCGTATTAGCTCCGTGGAAATGCGCACATTTTTGTCAGGAAGAAAGAATACAAACAAAAACGAGTCCATCAGGTAAAAGTAAACAGCTTTATTAGGATCACGTGAGATCCATTCATGGGTGGTCAGATACAAATGCGGAGTTCCACTGTGTATTTGTGTCATTGTGGTCATTCAGATACACACACACACAAATACATATATAGTGTATTCCCACTTTGGTATAAATCTGGCAGCACTTGGATTTATTAAAGTACTTGGGAAATTAAAGTAGCAAATCTTAATGGTAATACATTAGTGTTGTGGTGATGATGATTATGGTGGTAAAGATGATAATGATGATAATGATGATGAAGAAGATGGTGATATGATGCAAATAATGGAAAAGATGATGATGGTGCAGATGATGGCATAGATGATGATGATGATGATGATAATGACGAAGATGGTGATGATGGTGCAGATGATGATAATGATGATGATGTTGATGATGGTGCAGATGATGATGATGATAATGATGAAGATGGTGATGGTGCAGATGATGATGATGAGGATGGTGATCATGCACAGAGGATGATGATGATGTTGATGATGGTACAGATTATGGTGATCATGGCAAAGATGATGGTAAAGATGATGAAGATGTTGATGATGGTGCAGATGATGATGATAATGATGAAGATGTTGATGGTGCTGATGATGATAATGATGAAGATATTGATGATAATGATGAAGATGGTGATGGTGCGGATGATGATGATGATGGTGCAGATGATGATGATGATGATGATGGCGCAGATAATGATGATAATGATGAAGATGGTGATGGTGCAGATGATGATGATGATGATGATGAGGATGGTGATCATGGCACAGAGGATGATGTTGATGATGTTGATGATGAAGATGGTGATCATGGCAAAGATGATGGTAAAGATGATGATGAAGATGATGGTGCAGATGATAATGATATTGATGGTGCTGATGATGATGATGATATTGATGGTGCTGATGATGATAATGATGAAGATATTGATGATAATGATGAAGATGGTGATGATGGTGCAGATGATGATAATGATGAAGATGGTGATGATGATGATAATGATGAAGATGGTGATGATGGTGCAGATGATGACGATTATCATCATCTGCACCATCACCATCTTCATCATCATCATCATCATGATGGCGAAGATGATGGTAAAGATGATGTTGATGTGGATGAAGGTGATGATGATGACGATAATAATGATGATATGATGATTACAATGACTTTCATGAAGATTATGATAATGGTGATGATAATGATGGTGGTCGTGGTGATTGCAATGATGTTCATGATAATAAAGATGATTATGATGATAGCAGTGGTGGTGGTGATTGCAATGATGTTCATGATGATGATGATGATGATGATGATGATGATAGCAGTGGTGGTGATAACGAACGTGATCCAAATGACATGATTATGAGGATGCCTTTTTAAAGATGGCGATCTTTAAAATGAGGCTAATGCTAATGATAATGAAAATAGTTGAATTGTCAGGCACTGTTCCCAATCCCGTCAACCCAAAACCCCTCCTACAGATGTTCGTGTGAAGGTCAGGGCAAAACAACTTAATGCCACTGCCTTCTCAGAAGAAACAACGCTCATTAGGAGGGAAACGTTTAGGATGTAAACGTGATCAGTTAAAGGAACGGTGGTATTGATTTGCAGTGACTTTGTGCTTAGTGGATGCCTTGCCAGCACAAAGCCTCCAGCATTACAACACTATATTCCCTTTTACTCTCTATTATTTTAGATGGTTATTAAAGTACAGTTCAATACTGTAAAGCTTATTTGGCTCCAATTCACCATTTCTAACACAGAATATCGTACACTGGATCCAGAGTAAAACCGATACGAAGCGTATGGCGTTACGAGATAAACTTAGACTTGCTGACGGGTGATGAAAATTTGGCGGATTAAAACTACTAGTACAGTCTTCCAGATCCTGCATAATTCTGGACGAAGCGGTGCCAGTGTGCATTAGTGTCATCTTTCCATCCCGCCTATGCCTTCTCAGGTGAATAGATACAGACAGGGTGGCTGGTGTAATGGGCTTAGGATGTTAGTCTAACGCCAATATATATATTTATGCAACATCACCAGTTTACTTCTCCTACTTCTAATGGAAAAGGGTATATATATTATATATATATATATATATATATATATATATATATATATTCATTCATTCATCTTCTACTTCCACCGCTTTTTATCCGATCTTCCTCGGGTCACGGGGAGCCTGTGCCTATCTCAGGCGTCTATGGGCATTAAGGCAGGATACACCCTGGATGGAATGCCAACCCATCGCAGGGCACACACACACACACACATTCACAGCACAACATTCATACACTACGGACAATTTTCCAAGGTGCCAATCAACCTACCGTGCATGTTTTTGGACCGGGGGAAACCGGAGAAACCGGAAACCCGGGGAAAAAAAACCCCTGAGGAAAACCCCCTGAGGACATGGAGGAGAACATGCAAACTCCACACACACACATGGCCTGAGACAAGAATCGAACCCGGATCCTGGCGGTGTGAGGCGAACGTGCTAACCACTAAAGCCACCGTGCCCCCCGCTTATATATATATGTATATATATATATATATATATATATATATATATATATATATATATATATATATATATATATATATTTTTTTTTTTTTTTTTTTTTTTTTGATCAAGTCAGTCTTTTGTATATTTTATATTGTATACCCCTATGCAGTAATGTCTTGCAGATCCAGGAATAGAGAAAAATACACAAAGTATAATCAAGGCAAACTTCAACTCAAGTTTTCCTTGTTCATTGGACACATTCATTCATTTATTCATCTTCTACCGCTTTATCCGATCTTCCCTGGGGTAACAAGGAGTCTGTGCCTAACTCAGACGTCTATGGGCATTAAGGGAGGATACACCCTGGATGGACACCAACCCATCAGGGCACATTCATACACTAGGGACAATTTTCCAAGGTGCCAATCGACCTACCGTGCATGTTTTTGCATGACCAGGAGGAAACCGAAGAAGAACCTGGAGAAAAACCCCCCTGAGGCACGGGGAGAACATGCAAACTCCACACACACATGGCCGAGACGGGAATCGAACCCGGACCCTGGAGGTGTGAGGCGAACGTGCTAACCACTAAGCCACCGTGCCCCTGGACTTAACACAATTAAGTCTAATTACACTACATGGAAAAAAAAGAAAAGAAATTGGGACTTTTCCAACCATGTGTGATACTTCAAACTGTTACCGCAAAATCAGAGGCACCCTATTGTTTAGGACGACTCGGGATGTTCAATTATCCAGACATGGCCTTTGGCTTCACCCCAGGCCTCGTCACCCTACATCTTTATTAACACCCTTGTAGCTGATTAAGTACAAATGTCCGTCTGACACTCCGAGATCCAGAGGAACAGCTTCTCCGAAACTTCTTATAACAGCTAATGGATCTTACATACTTACGATCACTTTGTGTCCACAAAATGTTTTCTTATATTGTATTAATATGTACAGTAACAAGTATTTGCTAACAGGTAAAATTTTGATTAGCGTTGGAAACCATGGAAACATCGCTTAAAAAAATAACATTAGCTAATTAGAATAATGTTAGAAAAACAAGAGTACATTTGGGACTTTTTAGAGAAGATTTGTAGCCCCAAATATAATGTAGATATACTGGGTATCAATAGACAGTATATGAAGTCACAGGGGACAACAACACAATTTTGATAGTCATTAACAGTAAACTTGATTGGATGGCAACATTATATATATATATATATATATATAATATATATATAGATATATATATATATATATATATATATATATACTACACACACACACACACACAATTATACATATATATATATATATATATATATACATACATACATACAAACAATATATACATAATTATACATAATATACATATACATGTACATAATGTATGTATACATACAAATATATACATAATTATAAATTATTTATATATATATATATATATATATATATATATATATATATATATATATATATATATATGTGTGTAAAAATTGTTTTCTACATATCAAATTTGCCATACATATGTACTGTGCATCCCCATCTGTGTGTGTGTGTGTGTGTCATTTTTTCATATACTAAGACAAATATAAGCAAGTATTGGACATTCTTCAATTTTCTAATACACTGTAGTGAAAATGCTGTGTTGGTAGATAGCAAAGAAAATTCTGTGTGTGTGTGTGTGTTTTCATTTCTGCCCATTACCACATTGTGCTTGGTGTGATATTTTGATTCAGCCCTAATGAGTGGTAAGTGGCCAATGCTTCCTTCTACAGGAAACGCGTGTCAAACGAATTAACATTTAATGAGAAGGAAGCCACTGATTAGTGTGTTTTTGTTGGCACATGCCAGGATGTGGCCGTGAGTGCACCACCGTATGAACAGTCTTCTTTCTCATCCCCCTTTCAGCTTTTTTTGTGTGTTTGGCCAGCTGTTAACCGTCTGTCTAATTTGGATGTGAGAAAGTTAATGTGAGAGAAGAGAGAGAGAGAGAGAGAGAGAGAGAGAGAGGGAGAGATTCCCAAAGTAACACATTTATTCCATTAATGTGAGAGGAGAGAGAGAGAGAAGAGAGAGAGAAGGGGGGGGGGGGATTCCCAGAGTAACCCATTTCTTCCAAATATGACAACAAAAATAAAGGCCCCTGTTTGCCACATGTTAAATAAATATAGTACTTTGAACTTTACATACAAAGCCGTGGTTAATTATCCATTTTAAACACTATTATTTGGTAACTACATTGAAGATAACAATACGGTGTGAATATAAAATTCGTTAGAATATATTTTTCGTTATAAAAGTGAGAATCTGGACCAAACAACAGGTCTGTGGACTTTTAATGATTTAAAACAGGAGTTGTCACATTTCGCTGGACCTAATCAGTCGTGGCCGAAACAATGACGCTTCATCCGTGTGTCAGGAAGTCCAAGCGAGCAATATCGGCTGCGTCGTGATGCAACGATGCGACGTTACGAGCCGCCGTTTGAAAAGACGCGATCATTTGGTGCTTTGTGTGTCCCAGAGGAAGCTCTGTAGCTGGTAGTCATTGTGTGAGACGTTATGCGATGTGGCACTACAAGAACACGCTTAAACCTCATGTCTTTAACAATGGCAATGTACTTCCTATTATCATTTAAGTCCTGCTTATTCAAGTCAGCGTACGTGAAACGTCCTCAAATGTTACTCTTAGCACACCGATCTATTAATAGAACGATACGAGTGATGTCTATTACATTTACCGCAAACCCAAAAAAACCTACTTTTTTCGAGACACAAATAAGGCCACGGGTGTTGTGGCAAGTGCGAGTCAAGAGTTTCGCCTATCATTTATTCTGCTTGCTGCTGGACTGTACAGTATGTTTATGATAAGCAGAATAAAACCAGAGTGGCACGGTCTTCCCTGATCCGTGTCTTGACCAATTTTTATCTGCTAATAAATGAAAAGGAAGGAATAAATTAGGGGCACGGTGGCTTAGTGGTTATCACATTCGCCTCACACCGCCAGGGTCCGGGTTCGAGTTTGTATGTTCTCCCCGTGCCTCAGGGAGTTTTTCCTCCGGGTTCTCCGGTTTCCTCCCCGGTCCAAAAACATGCACGGTAGGTTGATTGGCACCTTGGAAAATTGGCCCTAGTGTATAAATGTGTGTATGAATGTGCCCTGATGGGTTGGTGTCCATCCAGGGTGTATCCTTCCTTAATGCCCATAGACGCCTGAAATAGGCACAGGCTCCCCGTGACCCGAGGGAAGATCAGATAAAGCGGGAGAAGATGAATGAATGAATAAATGTAGTAAAAAGTACAATGCAATTAAGAGTCTCCCCATATGGAAATACCTCAGTAAAATACAGATAAGTGGAAAAAAAAAACCTTTGAATACAGTAATGAATTATATTTACTACTTCTATCACCAATCGTATAGAATGGCTTTGCACGTAAGCTAGAAAACCCAAACTTGTTCCAGCATGATAACGCCTTCAGCCAGCTTAACAAAGATACGATTTACACGGATTGGACTGGAAGGATTCGAGCGCCGAAGTCAAATCTTCACAAGCGACATGAGGAATTCTGGTTGCCGCAGTCGGAACGAAGTCACGCCACCCTTGAGATATATACAAACGTGTTCATCTAAAATGATCACGGAGTAGCCTTAGAACATTCAAACGCCGTCTTTACCGCTATATTTACACAGCTTGGAGAAAAGTTGGGTTTAGGCCTGGAGTGCGGAATCCGGAGAAGTGAGAGGATTCCCAGCAGGCTTTGGTGATGGGGTGAGCTATAAATGAATTAGTGTGTAGGCTGCTTTTCGCTCATTGCTGGCCACAGTTGCACTCAATGCTTTACACCCACAGCTACAGATAATGCTTGAGAGAATTAGATGCCAATAATCTCTTGTGTCATTTAAATGTATGTGTGTGTGTGTGTGTGTGTGTGCGTGTGTGTGTGTGTGTGTGTGTATATATATATATATATATATATATATATATATATATATATATTATAGCTATATATCAGATATATTAGCTATACTGAGAGTTGATAATACAATAAAAAAAAAAGTAGTGGCTAGTGGCATTGTTTATAATGTGTGTGTATGTATGTATATATATATTATATATATATATATATACATACACACATACACACACAAACACAAATTATAACAATGCGCACTACTTTCATATATATATATATAGATATATATATATATATATATATATATATATATATATATATATATATATATATATATATATATATATACACACTATAAACAATGCCACTACTTTCATATTGTATTATCAACTCTCAGTATAGCTAATATATTACTACTACAAACAAAAATAATAATAATCAAACAGGTGATGCGGATAGTTGAGCATTTTGTGCGTCAATGTTTAGGTTTGGCTGCCGTCTATACAAAACCCCCACCCCCCCAAAAAAAACCTAGTCAATCTGGACAGACCTGTGCCAGGTTGTCCTCGTGCCAGTGCAGCTTTGTCCGTCCTCCCTGCCATCTGTGTGCTCTCAGGTGAATGTGTACGGATGAGTCTGGCACATGCGATCCCCTGGTGTGCAAGGTTTATGCTTGCTGCGAAGCTGCCTTTTTAAACGTGGCAAACAATGCAGCGCTATCAAGGCTGAAAGCTGGTGTGCAAATGAGACAGTGAGAGCGCAAAGTTTGGTGCCAAAACGAAAAAGCCATGGTCCGAGAACATTCGCGTGCTGAGAAAATATAGGGGGGGTATTATACAATATAATACCACTTTGAAATGAAAGTGAAGGCTGTAACTTTGACACGAAGTCAATCCGACAGGGCATAAACACATACTGGTAGGTAACGATATACAAACGTAACGTCGCAACAGGTGACGCGCAAAAGCAGGCTGTACTGCGCAATACTCAAGGTTGGTAACAACATAACAAAGAAGCGGCTACAAGTCATTAATGACACAGAAAAGGTGAATACAATCAGATAACAGGAATGACGAAGCAGGCGGTATCTAGACTGGCATACATTTCATTTCATCTCATTTATATGACTGAGCAGCTTTGGGGTTAAGGGCCTTGCTCAAGGGCCCAGGAATGGCAGTTTGGCTGGGATATGAAAGCATGACCTTTGGAACCACTAAGCTACCACCTCCCATCAGGTATATCAAATACCTATGCTCAAACTCTACAGAGGGAGAAGGGCAATGTAGTATATAGGGAGGGGTGTAGTATCTAGGGAGGGGTGTCTAAGGTGCTGGGCTTCTGATCGGAAGATCCGGGTTCGAGCCCCGGTATGGCCAAGCTGCTGCTCTCGGGTCCTTGAGCAAGACCCTTAACCCTCTGTGCTCCAGGTGCGCCGTATCA
>JACRUU010000001.1:15329371-15351871 GCA_030449085.1 Kryptopterus vitreolus | reverse complement strand
CACACACACCGATCCACAACGGTATACACGCCAATACCGTTATACACACACTGATCCCCCCCATTACACACACCGGTATACACACATCATTACGCACACACTAATACACAGCATTATTAATACACACCGCTATATACACACACCGGTATACACTGCAATATATACATATACACCGTTATAGTGTACACACTGACACCGTTATACGCACTGAATACACACTTGTATTGCATATTTTTACAGACAGACAAATAGATATTGTATTTATCCCAATGGGATATTGACATAGACAGCATGTATAACGGCAATTTATAGACGCCAAACACACACAACAAGTACGCGCTAATACGCAGCGGTCTACACCGCCATACACAGACACACACACACACACCGACAATCTGCGCATGGATTAGTGTGAGAGCTCTGCGCTAGCGCAACACACACCCGCCACCCGTACCGCCGAGATCCAGCGCCATGCTTTCATCTAGCCGCTGTGCTACAGTTAAACATGCCGCGCGTGTCGTGTGTGTGTGTGTGTGTGTGTGTGTGTGTGTGTGTGTGCGTGTGTGTGTGTGTGTGCGTGTGCGTGTGCGTGTGCCGCAGTGTGCACTGTCATGTGTACTGTATCTGTGCAAGGGACAAAGATTTTTCGCGGGAAACCTGTCTGTCTGTTTGTCTGACTGTCTATCCCTCTATCTGTCTGTCTGTGTCTGTCTATTTGTGTATCCTGTCCATCGCTTTCTCTTCACCTACCAGCCTATTCCGTTTCTGTATGCACACATCTCTTTCAGAATGATCTGTCCGTTTGTCCATCTCCTGTCTGTGTCTTTCATTTACCTGTCATTCTGTCCATCTCTGTCTCTCCACCTGTCAGTCTATTCTATTGCTGTCTGTATGCATTTCTCTTCCAGAATCTATCTATCTATCCATCTATCTATCTGTCTGTCTGTCTCTCTAGATTGCCTGTTTTACATACTGTCCATCCATCTGTCTATATTATATATTTTTCTGTCTGTCTGTCTGTCTTTTAACCTACTGCCTATCCGTTTTTATGTTATCTGTCTGTCTGTCTTTATTGAAACGCAGTTGTAGGAAGCTGATGTAGTTAAAATGCAGGAGCAGAGGTAAGAACAGTGATAACAGTAATTTCGTCATTTCCCGCTGCGCACACGGTGGATGTCTACATGTGGATGTAGTTAGCATGTTTGGCGTGTTAGCGTTGTAGGACGTCACTGTCTGCCTCACAAGGCTTAAGGTCAAACACACTTCACACCCTTGTTGAACTGAGAATATATATATATACACACATATACATATACACACACACACATATATATATATATATATATATATAATATATATATATGTATATGTATATTGATAATTCCTAATATTTTACTATGGCTCAAGGATATTGTAGTTTGGGCTGTGACCTATGAAATTATTATTTTATTATAATATGAAATTACTTATTTTTATTAATTACTTTTCGAAATACAAATGTATTTTTTTTTCTATTCATATTATAGCCTAATTGAATGCAACCTCGACCTTCAGGGGTAATTACTGGCTTTGCGCATATCTCTCCTGCCCTCCCCGCTTTGAGGTGGTTTTCCTGACGGGAATGTTTGCTTTGATCCTCTCTCGCTCACTCACTCTTTCCGTCCGTCTCTGTCTCGCAGTAAAGTGGCATTGACTGGCACTCTGAGTGTTCGTCTATTCCCGTGTTTTATTATCAGCTTTTCAATGGGCCTCTTGGCAGAAGCATGTTAACGTCTGAATCTGTCACACAAGAGAGTCTGTTATCCGGCTATAGAGAACAGCAAAGGGAGGGGGGGGGGGCACCTGAATGTACATCACTATATACAGTAATCTTCAGCATTGAGTGGGCGGGGACTTTTATTCTTTAGTCAAATCAGCTCGTGTTATTACACGGCGTGATTCGCAAATGACTAGGGAGCGACGCGAAAACCTTCTGACAACATGTGGGGTTTTTCTTATGCGTGAGCAGCTCCTGTGGTGATTTACAAGTGAAGGTCAACTGTTCACATTAGGGAGGATTTAAGCTCAGGCATCAGGGAGGATTTAACCTCAGGCATGTTGGATTTGTGTCAGCGGGCCACTGAGGAATCAAGTTGTTGGTGGCTTTATTTTCGCGGTCTCGTTTTATTTTGTGTTTACAAAAATAATTCGCCTCTCAAATAAAAACGCAGATGGTACACAGATTACAAATAATAATAATAAAAAAGATGTGTAATGGATAATATGGTGACGGAATGTAGGTCCAAAAGTAATTGAACGACAGATTTTAAAATTATTTTTATTTACTTATTTATTTATTTTGAAAGCTTTGTAAGGTTCAATCTGTTACCACGACGATGAAGACACACACATTGGTATGTGGTATATGCGGTAGAATTTAATTCATTCATTCATTCATCTTCTAGTAAAATATCCAATCTTCCCTCGGGTCACGGGGAGTCTGTGCCTATCTCAGGCGTCTATGGGCATTAAGGCAGGATACACCCTGGATGGAATGCCAACCCATCGCAGGGCACACACACACACACATTCACACACACATTCATACACTAGGGACAATTTTCCAAGGTGGCAATCAACCTATCGTGCATGTTTTTGGACCGGGGGAGGAAAACGGGGAACCCAGAGAAAACCCCCCTGAATGCACAGGGAGAACATGCAAACTCCACAGACACATGGTCGAGACGGGAATCGAACCCGGACCCTGGCGGTGTGAGGCGAACGTGCTAACCACTAAGCCACCGTGCCCCCGGTAGAATTTAATTTCCTGTTTAATTGTACTTGGAGACTCGAACCCATTCCCACATGACTGTAATGGAACGTGAACTGAACGAACTTGACTAATTCTTTAGTGGCTTAATGAGCATGAATCTTCACATCCAAAGTCTACTAAATCCCAACTTAATGTTCAGAGATGGGATGGGATGTTCAGTTTACCACATATGGCTGGAAACATCAAATGTCCCAATATGTTTTTTCAAATAATGTTGATTGAAAAAAAGCAACAAGTATTTGAAGTTAGTCAGGAAATTTAGTTTGATCTATAGGTTGCATTTTGGAAAACAGCCCCCATTGTTTTCTGACAGGAAAATCTTGTCAGTCTTCTTTAATATGGCAAAAGCTTTTTGTTTTGTTACCTTCACCGTGGGCATGACCAGTGTTGGGGAGTAACAAGTGGCACGTAACGACGTTACGTACTTTAATTACAAAATAACAGTAACAGTAACTCGTTACATTATTAAATTAGTTACTTTCGAAAATGATAAAGATTACAAATCCCGCCCAACAACTTCCCCTCAACAATTTACTTCTGACATGCATTATTATTTTCATCAAGCGCCACCTAGTGGACGAATGAAAGTAATCAAAAGGTAATCAAATGTAATCAGTGAAAAGGGTTATCTGTAATCTGTTACATTTCCAAAGTAACCTTCCCAAGACTGGGCATGACTATTGGTCACAAACCATTCCATGTAACTGCTAATGATAAAATCGCCTGACACGTCATTGGCTGTTGTGTACATTCTCCACAGCGCCCAATTTAACGTACTTTTACCATTATTTTACCTCAGGAATTGTTCGATTATTGTAGATTTTAGCGTCTAACATCTTTCTCTAGCATTTGAAAGTTTTCCCCGGCGTTATTTGATTCAATATTTGCTCCTATAAGCCAAAATCAATTCTCCACAAACTTTCTTTATTCTTTTCTCTCGGAAACTGGCGTTTTAACTGACAACTTAGAAAAATGACTTCTAACTTGTTGCTGCTTTTGTTAAAAGTCGAATGTCATTTTTTCTAAATTGCTTCTAGCCTTTTGTCTAAACAGACTGCACATTATTGAGCAGTCTATGGCGGGTCAGAGATTCATTATAAAAAAAAAAAAAAAGTGCCGTCGTTGAAATAGAAGATATTTTTCTGGTTTCCGCTCTATCTTGGACCGCGGCCGTGTTCTAGGGCGAGTCTAAATGAAGTCTCCCGCTGACCTGAAGCCTGGACGCAGTCAGATCCGTCAAAATGATGTGTTGGGCTAATGCCAGTTTCTACAGGGGTGCAAATGTTTGTGTGTGTGTGTGTGTGTGTGTGTGTGTGTGTGTGTGTGTGTGTATGTGTGTGTGTGTGCCAGCCAGTGGCTTTTATTTACCTCTTCCCAATCACAGCTTCTGTGTGTAACCAACCGAACATCCTCTCTCTCTCTTTCTTTCTCTCTGCCCAGGCTTTGAATTGTTCTGGAATGTTCTCCAGACCTTCAATCTGAATAAATGGAGAAAAGTCCTTTTGCAGATGTGTTACTGAATAGGGAATCCTACTTCTTAATGTGTGTGTGTGTGTGTGTGTGTGCTCAAGAGATAAATCATCCACCCAGAATATTTATGAGTGAACAGAAGTTTTGATTTGAATATTAATGCAGGCATCAGGCCATGGAAATCTCTGGCCACGTAAAAACCAACATCGCCTTCTTCCTTTGCTTCGTTTTTAATAGTCGTTCCGTGTATGGTAGTGATTCTGACGATGTGCGAGTTGCACTTTTATAGTACGCCAAGGCTTAAATAAGTGTATCTACACTATATGAACACAAGTAAAGGGATCGCTGACTTTCTAGTCTTTTGCCGTTTCTTTCTCAAGCTTGTTACCTCAATTCTCAGAATTGTATATGATGTGTGATGAAGTACATTTTCCCTTTCCCTTCAAATCAATTCGTTCCAAAAGTTTTATAAGAGGCCACTAAAGATCTTTCGCTACATCCACTAGCTCACTTTGTACACAGGGGAAACATTAATGCAGCGGGTTGGGGTCTCTTAGCCAAAGCAAAAATCGAATGCTTCTGTATTCTGTTCTATTGTGCGCCGTTAACTTTGCTTTAACAGTTGGAGGACTTTTGTCCTTATAGTGTGAACAGGATAAAAGCAATAGCGTGTGCGAGTTACTAACGCTTCCAATAAAGCCTAACTCTTACCATATTGCAATATATATATATATATATTTTTTTTTTGAAATACATATTCATTCTCCTCTTGCCGCAGAGGAAATGGGGATTTACAGAGCGAAATATAACATGCTTTATCCACGCCGAGCGTGGCGGGTGACACCGCTCAACCATGCATGCCTGCTTCCTGTGGCTCCACCTGGCTTTCGGCCCAATCGGCCAAGACATTATGGGAACGCTGACAGAACTACCAAGAGCCTGAATGACTAGAGAGCTGCACATGTATGTTTTGGCTGAAAGTCAGACTCAGGAAGTATGCCACTATTACTAGCAAAATATATATCTGTGTTTGTTAAAAAAAAAAAAAAGAAAGAAAAAG
Source organism: Kryptopterus vitreolus (assembly GCA_030449085.1). Taxonomy (NCBI): domain Eukaryota; kingdom Metazoa; phylum Chordata; class Actinopteri; order Siluriformes; family Siluridae; genus Kryptopterus; species Kryptopterus vitreolus. The sequence continues at coordinate 15,346,529 of JACRUU010000001.1, read as the reverse complement.
AAAAGGAACCTTTTTCGTCCTTTTGCTCGGTGCAGGGTTGCAGATTCTTTTTGTGCAGTTACATTGTGAGAGCTTTTTGATGTTATACAGCCACAGTAGGTATATAACTGTCATTATCTAATTGCAGACTGTTATTTATATCATTTCTTAACATGGCGCTGTTGAATTCTCTGGAAGAATTTGTTGGCAGCTCTAAAAGTAGATCAACACTATACGGACCAAACAAACAATATATGGACCAAACAAACAATATATGGACCAAATAAACCCTATACATACTAAACAAACACTATACAGACTAAACAAACACCATACGGACTAAACAAACACTATACAGACAAAACAAACAATATATGGACCAAACAAACGCTATACAGACTAAACAAACACTATACAGACTAAACAAACACCATACGGACTAAACAAACACTATACAGACAAAAACAATATATGGACCAAACAAACCCTATACAGACTAAACAAACACTATACAGACTAAACAAACACCATACGGACTAAACAAACACTATAAGGACTAAACGAACACTATACAGACAAAACAAACACTGTAGACAAAACAAATACTATACAGTCTAAACAAACACTAAACAATCTAAACAAACCCTATACGGACTAAACAAACACTATACAGACTAAACAAACACTATAATGACTAAACAAACACTATAGACAAAACAAATACTATACAGACTAAACAAACACTATACAGACAAAACAAATACCATACGGACTAAACACACAATATACAGACAAAACAAACACTATACAGACTAAACAAACACTATATGGACAAAAGTTTGTGGACACTTGATTCAGGAAATCCCATTCCTCATTGACTGGTTGACAGGCTCAGGACCGGGAGGTCACAGGTTCCAATTCCAGCACCACCAAAGCTACCACTAGTGGGCCCATGAGCAAGACCATTAACCCTCAGTCATAACTGCTCAGTCATAAGTCATAAGTCGCGCTCTGGATAAGGGTGTCTCCTAAATGCCGTAAAAGGTCCATGTATGTTTGTGGTTGTAATAACTTTGACTCTACTGGGAATATGTTCTATAAGAAGTCACTCAAGATCTTCCATGTAAAGACTTATCTCCATATCTTCATGGAGATGTATTTCATACTAGATTAGGTTTGGGACTCCTCGGTTACAGTACATTTGTGCATATAGTACAGAATATAGCTAAATATAATACAATGAGTGCGATGGTGGACATAGTGAGGTTAAGTGTGAGATTATTTTTGTATTGAACAATTAATTTTCTATTTTTCGATAGAAGGTTTGCACTCTGCGGTTGCGGCTATATATATATATATATATATATATATATATATATATATATATATATATATATATATATATATATATATATATATATATATATATATATCTTAGCTTAGCTTTCCATTAGGTTGTGTATGTGCCTTTCCACTCTCCTCCTTATTTTGACTAAGCATATTAAATCTATTTTGCTGTCCTCTTACATCAGCTAAACCACTGCCAAGATAATCCAGGATCAAATGGAATTACATCACAGGCGCTATCCATTTTCTTTTCATTAGCGTATATAATCTCCTTGCGCTTTCTCAGAGTGAGAAAGTGATCATTGAGTGTGTGTGTCTGTGGGGGGGGGGGGGGGGGGGGGGGGGGGGGGGGGGGGTGATATAATTGCAGCCTTATAAAAGGAATACAACATTTTTGAACCGTGCTTTGGGTTGAGCTGCATTGTATTATGCAGAGCTGGGTAGCTCAGTGTTTTAAGGCGCTGGGATACTGGTTGGAAGGTTCCTGTACGTCGCCCTGGATAAGGGCGTCTGCTAAATACCGCAAAGGTAAATGTAAATGTAAATGTCAGGGGTAACGCCAAGCGGCCACTCCTGGGTCCTTGAGCACGGCCCTTAAAACTCTGTTCTCCAGGGGAGCCCTATTATGGCTGACCCCAACTTCCAAAAAAACACAAGCTGGGATTTATATGAAGAAAGAATTTCACTGTGCTGTCAAGTATATCTGACAAATAAAGGCTAGTCTATGTTATGTTTTTCATTGTAATATCGTATATAATGCCAGGAATATAATTGTGGCATTTTCTCATTTGCTCTGGCTTTACGATATTAAAGCTTATTAAAAGTTATTTATAGATAAAATAAGCGGGTGAACGTTCCGTTTTTGAATGGATCCCATAATGATTTATTCTTTCTATATCTATACCCTTCAGTGTAGTTTGTGTGCATGTGTGCGAATGTGGAACCACCCCCATCACCCCAAACCCAAAAACATTTTAGTCCTCCTTGCCACAAGGGAGCTCATACAAATGGTCAAAAACCCAGCCAGTGAGGTTACATTTATAGTTTGTTATGGTTTTAGAGAGTGTGTTTTTTGGAGGGGGGAGGGGGGGAGATACGAAACTATGGGAATTCTGCTCTAAAATCTTTGTTTGCCATTATTCAAATTGACTCCTTCGTATTTTTTTTTTTGCTGGCTATTTTTTCCACATTCACACAATCCTTTGGAAAATGTAAACATGGTCTTTCAGATCGAAATCTTTCGCCCTCGAACTCTCTTAAAAACTAAAAGTTTGCATGTTCGGCCTATAACTATATGTTTCTTCATGGCTGAATGATGACCAGAGTGAGCCAAAACCTACAAAAGAGTCTCACAGCACTGACAGTACCCCTCCTCCCTAACACACGCACACACACACACACGGCATCCCATCAACATTTAGTACAGGGTCGGCCCAGGTTACGCTGCTTCTGTTTTGTATGTACGAGCAAAATAACAGCAGTGGATTGACCAGAGGAACCTTTTCACCCTGTTGTTTCTGAAGGATACGCAAAAAACGACAGCGGCGTTCCGAACTTAAACGGATTTCAAGTAATCTAATGAAGTGATGAATTATACGAGTAATGAAGGTCTGCATCACGGGGACGGGCGCTCAGTAACAGGCACTGACTTTTTTTTTCTTCTTTAGCGACGAGGCACATCGCACTCATAATGCAGAGTAGTCTAGGGCTTATGCGCCCATTCTGGGATTTGATCTCACATGCTCCTGCTCACTCCAAATAATATCTATATAACAATCTAATCTGACACCACATCCGATGACATTTACTTCAGTTATGTCACCGGACCCGACATTTACAGCTTTCGCACGCTAGTGCGATAGTCAGCAATCAAACGCTGACTCAATACATCTAAACAAACATCATGGCTTTCCAGGAAGCTCCGCCCCCTTTTCCTCCCGTCTCACATTTTCTCCACAGCACTCGCGTTTTGAGTTGCTTGACAGGTTTGAATGCATGTTTGACGCATGCTAGTTAGATTTATTTATTTATTTGCTAAATCGATTCATTTACGGATGACTTTTGGGCGAAATATTACCGGGTAAAGATTCAATATGGCGACAGTGATGTGGTGATTTTGGTGATTTGGTGATTTTTTTGTTGTTTTGACTTTTTATTACTAACTTTTTTATTTACTAGGTTGCCAATGCCTGCGGAAATACCCTTTTCCCCATTAAACATGATTTAAGAAAAAAAAAAAAGCTGGACTTCCTTAATTTTTAATTGCCTCTAAAGTATTTAATGGTTTGTTATAAGAAATCTTTCATACAACATGGAATTACATCATGATCTTTTTCATTATAAGCTCCTTGTGTTTTTCTTAGCGCGGATTTAAAAGTAGCGTGATCTGGAAACCCCCTGGGGATCTTTACTGTGCAGTCGGCGGGTCGGTGATTCGTAATTGTGTTCGGGTTGGGGGAAACCATATCGACATTTATAAATCCTTATACACAATTGAATGCCAAAATACCACACCGCCATATTAGCAAGTCTCTGTTGTGAGAGTGCTGAATCAACCGTGGCAGCTGCCTGATCGTGTCATCATGACAGATGTAGATTTGGTTTTTTTTGTGTGTGTGTGTGTGGGGGGGGGTTGTCCGAATGTCTTCCTGGCCAATTTTGTTCTTTTTAATTTTATATCCCCCGTGAGCGCGCCAAAAACCACAGCGAAAGATCCCACAGAGAGTGTCCTTATATGATCCATGCTGTACCAGGCTTACATTCAGGAAGGGGTGTGGGGGGGGGGGGGGGGGGGGGGCTGTCTTATGGCATGTTAAGAACAAGCGTGGCCTCTGTATCTGCCTGAAAAAGAGTCAAATACATGACCAGCACCAAACCTTCTTCTGACACACACAAGCAGAGAACTGTATGACCTCACACACGAGTAGCTCAACAGTCATCGAGTTACCAAATGGCGTCATTCACTACATCAGTCACTACATATTACTACTGTTTTTCAGAACTTTGCCCGATCGCATGTTCATTTATATTTGGGTATAAGAAAAGCACCACGGACGTTATACCGGAGAAATATAATACCAGAAAAAACACCAGAAAAGAGATTTGCTATGTGATATATGAGATCCATAATTATCATTGTCATCTCTTTCGGATGATCCGCATTTTTGGTTTGGGCACTGGATTCCTAACATAACCCGTGCTATTTATCCCGGCTTAGGACCGACACTAAGAAGGCACTGACTTGTGCAACCCTAGTGGGTGGAGGAGAATGAGCAATGGGGGCAATTACCCACCCCCTCCCCCTTAGGGTCCACTAATGGCTGTTTGGTGGTGCTTGGATTTGACCCTGCAACCTTTCAGTCCAATGCCTTAACCACTGGGCTACAATATATATATATATATATATATATATATATATATATATATATATATATATATATATATATATATATATATATCCTTGCTGAGGAATGAGTTTTGACAATAATGGTTACATCTTACTTTTAACAAGGTGCAGGAAAATTGTGATCAGAATGACTTTCCATTAATAACTTTACAGTCTTTAGATGCCACTGTTTTATGAAAATATAACCGGACAGAATTAAAATAGAATTGCCGTTATTTGTCACATATGCAGAACGTAGGGTCGGCCATGACACGGCTATTGGTTGCTCAAGGACCCAGAATAATTTGTTAAAGGTATTTCAAACTGGCTTATAGCGTGTCGATAGTAACTCGTTTCATGTAGTTGACAGGTTCTGATCTGGTATAGTCTATCCAAAATATTCACACACTCAAAAAACACCAATGCTCAAGCGGTACATTGCTGGACTGTTTGGAGCGACAAAGCATTTCTACTCTTTTAAGCACATTCCTGAATTTTTTATTTATTTTTTCCATGTATAGAATTTAGATGGATTGAGTTTCACACTGATAGTTGGTCAAAAAGAAAAAGACGCAAATCCTTCTCCCTCTTATTTTCTGCCTTGATAAAAATAAGTCTGCTTCCTGCTCCTCCCATCCTTGGAGACAGGGCTTCCTCCTGGGATTCATGTTATGCCATTTACAATGTCCTGATGTCCTTGTGTACCCTCTGTGACCAGTGTGTCTGCCTAGTATAGTTTAGTATATGATAGTTTTAATCCTGAAGGCATTAGCGCATGTAAATGTGGGAGGGCATTTCAGACAATTTCAGCATGTGCTATAATGTGTAATTAAATTCCACTTTCACGACAATTTCCCAGAAATGGAAGAACACGTACTATTTATCCTGTTTCTAGCTACATTGATATCGTCCAGCCCTTGTTTGGAGGGGGAAAAAAAAAGTCTTTTCTGTTTGGTCTTCCACTAAAAAGAAATGCTATGAGTAAATAATGCAAATCAATTACAGTACAACGCACTGGATTTCACGTAGACGGCTTTAAAGCATTTCTTAGTTGTTGGTTTTCTCTCAACCTATAAGCTGTTTTTTTCACACGTTTTTGTTTTCGTACAACCCCCAAAACCCCCCCAAAAAAACTCAAGAGCGATATTTGTCATGCTACGCACAGGAAGTTACTTTCGATAGCGTTAGTCTCAGGCAATTTGTGATCGTACCTTTCTTGTCAGATTTCAATGTGACATGGATGTGACATGGCATAAAGGAAGGCGCTTCGGAGAGCACAGCGAAGAATGTGAGCTGGTTTTGATTGATATCACACCGACTAGGGATAGAAATACAACAAAGCAATGCATTACACAAGCACTGTACTTTTATATAGAATAAAAATAAATAAAAATAATCAATAAGGGAGCCTCTCTATAAGACAAAAGCATGTAGACACATATTATTATGTGGATGATATATTTGGAATATTCCATTCCACATTTAGTCCTGATTTGATGCTATAATGTCTACTCATGTGGGAAGATATTTCAGATGTTCCTAAATTACAGATTGTGTTTTCCTTGTGTTCTCAAGGAAATTTGTTCTCATCCACAAGGGTGTTAGAAAAGTCTATAAAAAAAAAGGTATTCCTGTTCATGACTCTGGTAAAAGTAGAGATACTAGGGTTTAAAAAGACTTCTGTAGAAGTTGAAGCATCGACTCAAGCTTTTTACTCAAGTCAAAGTGTAAAAGTATTGGTTTCAAAATGGCTTCAGGTATAAACGTAATGTAACGGGGGAAAAAAAAAAACATACACAAGGCCTGGGGTCCACATATATATATATATATATATATATATATAGTATCTAATTATAATCTCTATATATATATATATATATATATATATATAATATATATATCTATATATATATATATATATGAGATAGATATAAAATAGTATTTATTTATTTATCTATTTTTATAATTATAATTTTTTGTGTATTTTATCCTCCATTATCTATAATACTATATATATAATTATATTAATAATATAATTATATATATAATAGAATAGAATAGAAAATATATAATAAAATATAATATTTATTGTTTGTTGTCTTCCTTTTGTTAAAAAAAAAAACAAAAAAGAAAAAAAACTACACCCTATTTTACGACACCCTATTACCCTAGTAACGTGGTATCGGGAGTCCGGCATCATTTTTTGGGAAAGTATGCTTGAGTTGAGACAATATTTTAAAAATTTTCACCTACAAAAGTCATAAAAATTTTGATGGTATCAATAATATTCTATATATTGCCCAGCCCTATTCCAAACTAATATATTATATATATATATATATATATATATATATATCTATATATATATATATATCAGTCCACAGGAACTTAATAAATATGTGCTTTATAAACACAAATCACTTTATAAACTCAATAGTGAACATTCATTCATTCATTCATTCATTCATTCATCTTCTACCGCTATATCCGATCTTCCCTCTGGTCACGGGGAGCCTATGCGTCTATGGGCATTAAGGCAGGATACACCCTGGAGGGAATGCAAACCCATCGCAGGGCACAGAGACACACACACACACACACATTCATACACTGGTCCACAGTGTATGAATGTGTGTGTGTATGTGTGTCTGTTCCAAGGTGTTCCAATTTTCCAAGGTGCCAATCAACCTACCGTGCATGTTTTTGGACCGGGGGGGGAAACTGGAGAACCCGGAGAAAAAACCCCCTGAGGAACGGGGAGAACATGCAAACTCCACACACACACATGGCCGAGACGGGCTTGGAACCCGGACCCTGGCAATGTGAGGTATGGTGAGACCACTAAGCCACCGTGCCCCCTGCAATAGTGAACATTATTTGACCAAATTCACACACAATGAACATCGCGATTCTTACCAATTTTAATAAGAGAATCTGAAATTTGCGGTTTGTTAGGTTCCTAATGAGAACCGGCAAATGTTTCCAAGCTGCCAGTTCCGAACCCCAAATTATCGCGGGGGTTTGACTGTACACTATATCTTCATTGAGCGTCCCAAGAAAACTGTAATGCTGAAACAAGAGAAGGGAAAATGTAATGCAATTCTACTGCATTCAAAGCCATTTTATTCAAATTCAGTTTACTTCTGTCCGAACAGTGTATGTGTATTCGGAATACAGTTGAACGTATGCAGTTACTGAATGAAAGCGACAAAACTAAGCGGCTCGGCCTAGTAAAGGTTATAAACGACACACAATGGCATCGACTGTGGACAAATACAAAGCGTCCGTTTTATGGTCGGATTTTTGTCTAACCGCATCAAATTGCTCGACCTCGCACATTATTGTTTGGACCTCTTTGAAAGGTCTTTTAAAAACCCCCCTTCATTATTTTTTCGATTATATATATATATATATATATATATATATATATATATATATATATATATATATATATATATATATATATATATATATATATATTCATTCATTCATCTTCTATCGCTTTATCCGATCTTCCCTCGGGTCACGGGGAGTCTGTGCCTATCTCAGGCGTCTATGGGCATTAAGGCAGGATACACCCTGGATGGAATGCCAACCCATCGCATGACACACACACACACATTCACACACACACATTCATACACTAGGGACAATTTTTCCAAGGTGCCAATCAACCTACCGTGCATGTTTTTGGTTTTTTTTTGGACCGGGGAGGAAACCGGAGAACCCGAGAAAAAAAAACCCCCTGAGGCACGGGGAGAACATGCACAAACTACACACACACATGGCCGAGACGGGAATCGAACCCGGACCCTGGCGGTGTGAGGCGAACATGCTAACCACTAAAGCACCGTGCCCCCTATATATATATATATATATATATATATATATATATATATATATATATATAATGGGGCATGGGATATATAGGGGGCACGGTGGGTGGGATATATATTATATATATATATATATATATATATATATATAGACAGATAGATAGATAGATAGATAGATATATATAGTCTTAAAATAGGAGACGTTTATTCCTTAAGTCATTTGTTTGTAACTCACTACAATAGATATTCACACACAACCTTAAACATTCAGTGTGTTTTTGTTTGTTTTTTTTACACCAAGTTTGGCGCCGTTTCTTGCTTGTGTGTTTCTTAGATCATCATCTTTGTTCTTCTCGCCATCCAGCTAAAGCCGGTTCTCAACCGTTCACCTCAGCACTGTAGGTCACTGTACAGGCTTTACTCATTCATTCTTTCTGTCATCAAGTCTCATCTCCTCAAGGTTCTGAAGCCTCTGATTGGTCCGTTCCAACTCAAGCCGGGGCATTGTCTCTCCTCAAACGACATGAGCAGACGTCCGCGTGTCCCTGCATAGCAATAAACTAAAATAGTCGTTGTATCCTCGATGTCTAACTGATGTTTAAACTCTGGCCTCTCATTTCCATCCTCGAAAGGATGGATTTTTCTGTCCGTTCATTGCACTTGTTTGACAGATGAAGGAGTTTTACACGATACTGTAGCGTCCGCAGTGTGTGTGCACGGAAAACCCGGGAAAAGGATGGTCCCTACTGCCCAAACGCATCGTTGGCGACCAGTGTTGAGGAGTAACTAGTTACATGTAACGGCGTTACGTAATTTAATTACAAAATAACTCGTTACAGTTACTGAGGGAAAAAAAAGTGTAATTAAATTAGTTACTTTTAAAAAGATTCACAAAGACCCCCCCCCCCCCAAAAAAAAACACCCCGTCAATCATTTCATTCTGATGCAGCTTCATTTCGAAAAATATAACCTACTTTTTCCAAGAATTTCCTTAGAATGTTCATTTCATCAAGTGCCACCTAGTGGACAAATGAAAGTACTCAAAAAGTAATCAAATATAATCAGTTACTTTCCTTATTTACTTATTAAATCTATTACATTTCCAACTAGAATAGCCTTTATTTATCACATATACACATATCACAGCACAGTGAAATTCTTTCTTCGCATATCCCAGCTTGTTGTTGGTATCTGGGGTCAGAGCGCAGGGTCAGCCATGATACGGCGCCCCCTGGAGCACAGAGGGTTATGTGTCTTGCTCAAGGAGGAAAGGGGCGGGAGCTTGGCCATACCGGGGTTCGAACCGGGGTTCGAACTTCCGATCAGCAGCCCAGTGTCTTAGACCACTGAGCCACACCCCCTCCCTTTAGTAACCAACTACCCCGACCAACTACCTGCACGTTTATCAACGTACGGTATACATCTGAGAGCGCGCACACATTTACATTTACAGCGTTCGGATGAAGCGGTTATCCAAGGCGACTTACAGAAGTGCTTTGTAGTCCATCAGAAACATCCTCATGATGGTTCAATAGGTCAGTCATAAACACACACACGCGCACACACACACAAAGTCCTAATCCAATTTTGCGGGGGCTTGTGAAGATGTCACTTGTGTTAGTACACTCACAAGAGAATATTGTGACAAAGTTTTCTGTGCGTGTGTGTGTGTGTGTGTGTGTGTGTGTAAATGATAGAGAGCTGAATTGCCCCAGTGTTTCAACGTTGTATGATCTCAGCTCTGTCTTGCCTCTTCAATGCTCTTGCGTGTGTGTGTGTTGTGTGTGTGTGTGTGTGTGTAGAGGTTGTAACGGCATGTATATTTCATTCAATGTGGTTGTTTTTAATGTTAGCGATCTGTTTCCTGTGGCCCGTTCCTCACAGTGGCTCGTGTAGTGTGTGGTATGTGTGTATCGGTTTGTATATCCTGTGGGCTACAAACGTGTACACGCGAAATCCGGTTACAGCCTGGTGTGTGTTTCACTGTGACACTATTCCCTAACGAGTCCGTGCACCAGATTTACGGATTAATGCTTCAGGTTGTGACAGACGGCAGATGATTATTATAAAACAAGACGAGGGCGAATACACACTCGGAGGCGGGGCAGAATTGAATATTTCTCTTTTTTTTGGATTGCACATGACTTTGACCTCATGTGATGGCCCCCCACACACACACACACACACATGGACACACACACCTACACTTCACTATGAGTACCGTGCTTTGTCTTCATGTTTGCTTTCACAATAGCTAAAGTAGCTTCAGAGACTGAAGAGGTCTGTTGTGCTCAGGGTTGCCTGTTCCTTCAAAACAAAGCTTTTGCACTCGGGAAAACAAAGAGCATCCTCTTACGCTCTCTCTATTAACGTTCACAATTTTTATTGTTCTCTGTTCTCTCTCTCTCTCTCTCTCTCTCTCTCTCTCACCCACACAGACACACACACACACAAACAACCATATACATTCCAGCATGCATTTATTGATTTTGCAAGAATTTTTCTGTACCTCATAAATTGTATCAAAGTAATGTAATATGTAAATAATCCAAACTGACCAGCCGTACGGGTTGTAGGGAAGCGTGTTGTACTTTTGAGTGCTGTATGTCACCTTTGCATTGATGATGCAACTTTGTAGTCGAGAAAATAAAAATTCATTCATTCATTCATCTTCTACCGCTATATCCGATCTTCTCTCGGGTCATGGTGAGCCTGTGCCTATCTCAGACGTCTATGGGCATTAAGGCAGGATACACACTGGATGGAATGCCAACCCATCGCAACCCGAACGTGCTAACCACTAAGCCACCGTGCCCCCGAGAAAATAAAAATGATCGCCTTTATTTAACTTATATTTCCCAGATATCAAAATATCAGTTGCTGTTCATTTTGAGTTCTGTGACACACATAAGAACGAACCTGCTAATACGAATATATATTATATATAATACAATATATATTATATTATATATTTAATATAATAATAATAATAATAATATATGTATATAGTACACATTATTTACAGGTAAAATGCAGCACTTAAATGTAGAGGTATTCCTTTGCAGCCTTACAAAAACAAATAACAGATTAATAATATACATTTGCCCTTATTAGTGTTCCTCTAATGCATGGGTTGGCAATTATTTTTTCCAAAGGGCCACACGGGACACCTGAGGTGTGTAGGAGGGCCGTGCCAAAAATAAATGTAACATAATTTTTGTATATTGTGAATTGTTAAGGGGGGGGGGATTTGATTCACGATTTCATTTAGACGGTTCTGTATCAATCATGTGCGGGCCGGATTGGAAGAACCAACTGTGGCTGGATGTGGCCCCCCGGGCCGTAGTTTGCCCACCCCTGTTCTAATGAGAACCAGGAAGGTTACAATGATGAGAAAACAGACCCCCCCCCCCCCCCCCAAAAAAAAACATCGTCATAGAGACTGGGCTTGTGTTTATGGGGCAGAGATTCACGTCAAATTGGTTCGAAGTGTATTGGGGGATCGGGATGAATCAAGCAGGTCTAGAGAGCAGGGGACACTGTCAGTGGTACCTCAAGAGCATAGAGAAGGAGATAGAGAGACAGGATATCTGCATCGCCATTATTTGCGTTTGCCTGAAATGTGGTCGAACCCACGTTTTATTCTAAATGGGTGTATTGAATGGCTGATGTTTAATAACACTGTACTTGTCTTGTGTGGTGTTTAACCGATGATGTCCACGCTGTACATTCCATTAGAAACTGTCCTCTCTAAGAGTCTCCCTCACACACACACACACACACACACACACACTCAAACAATTACTCCTGTTATGACCTCAGAGTGCACTATCTGCTCCATTCATTTAAGCCTGGGCCCTGAATGTGTACTGTGTGTGTGTGTGTGTGTGTGTGTGTGTGTGTGTGTGTGTGTGTGTGTGTGTGTGTGTGTGTGTGTGTGTGTGTGTGTGTGTGTGTGATCTAAGTGTGTATTAATAGCTTTACAGTCTCATGGCACTCTTTAAACAAATTCCTCCATTCTCTAAGGGCTTGCTGCATTCCTGAGTGGGAGGGCTCAATACGCTACTAGTGACCCCCCCCCCCCCCCTTTTTTTTTTTAACAGCCATTGCAGTGAAATTGTGACCAGCAGAACTTACAAAACACTTACATACACACAGATTCTAACATACTCCCACACAGCCAGACATGCTGATGTATACCACCTCGAGCTTTGGATTTAAAAAAAAAAAAAAAAAAAAAGAACTGAATTTGGTGCAAAAATGAGTTTTCTCGTCTGCGTATTCTATCCATCTGTGCACCTCCTTCCACTCCCAAGGTTAAACTGATAGTTTAGGGGAAAATGTCTCACACCTACGGTTTTGATGTCAAGGTCAACGTCGGAAGCCTGATGACACACTGCGCCGCATGATGAAAAGCAGGCCAGTGTTTAGAGCAGAGAGACAGACTGTGTGTGTGTGTGTGTGTGTGTGTGTGTCGGGGGGAGATGGAACTATGCCCAGTTATACCAACATTAACATGGGGAATACAGAAGAATAGCAGAACAGATACACACTGACATGGTTTACATATATGTGTGTGTGTGTGTGTATACGTTATATAAACTTAGACTTACATTTTACCCACTCCAAAAACAAATAAATAATTGATTAAAAAGAAAAATAGATGTATATTTTTAAACAGTATACAAAACTAAGACCATAATAGTATAACGTATTATTGTCTTACTATTAATAACCTGACAATTATTAAGCTGATAAATATTCTGATCAATGATTAATAACCAGAGTATCACAGAATATCATTTGAGTAATATTGTACAGTAATATCGACCATTTTTACAAAACCGAAAAGTGGATTTCTCGCAAAATGTACCGTAAATTCTGGACTATAAAGCGCACCTGGATATAAGCCGCATCCGCTCTATTAAAAAAAAAAAAAAAAAAAAAAACCCAAAAAATAATAAATAAGCCGCACCTGCATACAAGCCGCATCCGCTTTTGAATTGTAAATGTACATGTATGTACCTAAATAGATCCTTTCCTAACCTGTATTTTAACACGGTGTAACGGTGGACGCTGCACAGAGACGCGGAGATCCGGAATTCATACAAAACAGGATTTATTAGAATAAAGAACTCAGGAGACGCCGCTCATACGGAGCGGCCAGACAGACAAAGGTTAGGCATAAACATATATCAAGCGTCCGTGTCCGCGACACTAGGTATGTGCTAGGTGTGTGTGTGTGTGTGTGGGGGGGGTGGTGGGTGGGGGGGGGGGGGGGGGGGGGGGGGGGGGGGGGGAGAGGGCAGGGAGGAGAGAGAGCAAGCGCTATTTACAGTATTTATCTTCATTTCTCCTGTGTGTGAAATCACGTCACCTTAACCTTGTAAAGATAGAGTTTGTCCTCCTTCTATCCGCTTCTACCGACTTATATCTGCTAAAGAGGAACTAGCGCATTCTTCTTCTTTGCATTTATTTTGTGTTAGTTTTGATTCTAATTCCGGTTAGAGCCCCTAGCGGTCGGGAAAAAATCTGCAGAATAGCCGCACCTTATTATTAGCCGCATGGTTCAAAACCTATGAAAAAAGTAGCGGCTTATAGTCCAGAATTTACGGTACATTGAAAGCTTACATTTCCTCACAATAAAACTGAATCTAAATAAACAATAAACAATCTAAACGAATGATTATAATCAACAAAGTTTTTTTTTATTAGTTATATATATATATATATATATATATATAATATATATATATAATTTTTTTTTTTTGATTTGCCAATTAGTGCAGGTTTTAAATACTGTAGAATACATATTCTATATATGTAGAATGACTCTCGGGTCCAATACTGCAGAATGTCCATAAAACGATTTCATATCTTGCATTACTTCGATTATTAATTCTCTCTTGAATCTGATAAAAAGGACTAAAAAAAAAATGTAGCGCGTCAAATTAACCAGAAAGCACAAATTCCCCTGTTTTGATTACTAAAACTGACTCGCTCCACAAATTTACATAAATAGTCTTTATAGGAACTTCTACTTTTCTACATGACAGAATACGGACACCTGACAAACATTCTATCTTCCACATTAAATCTCTATTTGCTGTTATAATAATCTCCACTCTTCTGGGAAGATGATTTAGGATTACTGAGGACGTCGAGTCAGGTACTGGTGTTCTAATTCATGTTGAATGGGGGTTAAGAGTCAGAGGAGGTCACTCAGTCCAACGCATATTGTCATGGTGCTGGTCTTTGTTTCATTCTGGACAAGGTTTGGCTCTCCATGTGACCGTGAGCCACGTCAGCATTATGCTTATGCGTTATTAACTATAAGACATTATATTCTGTTTGATGAGCGACGCCACTTCATAACACAGCGCTTTTTCTTTCCTATCTATCTTGGACGTGCCTTCCATCTGCATCTATTTTTCGCTTCCTGGGATCATTTGTAGAAATTCCAGAATTTTTTTGGCTGGAAAAATCGTTCCCTCGGTAAACGGCGATGTGGGATACGCTGTGATATAGTGGCCAGCATTCATTCATTCATTCATCTTCTACCGCTTTATCTGATCTTCCCTCGGGTCGCTGGGAGCCTGTGCCTATTTCAGGCATCTTCGGGCATCAAGGCAGGACACACCCTGTATGGAATGCCAACCCATCGCAGGGCACTCACACTCACACACTAGGGACAATTTTCCAAAGTGCCAATCAACCTACCGTGCATGTTTTTGGAAACCCGGAGGAAACCTGAGAACCCGGTGAGGCACAGGCAAACTCCACACACACATGGTGGAGACGGGAATCAAACCCCCAACCCGGGAGGTGTGAGGCGATGATGTAGTGGTCGTCAATTCGTAAGTAACACGTATCGCATGCATTGTGGGAGATGTAGTTTACGGTCAATGCACGCTTTAAAGCAGCACTTTTTAAGTTCTTGCAGACATAAAAATGACATGGCGGGCCACATTTTGAAGCACAGTTTGACACATATACATACGTCTGAATAATGTACACGCCCCGATACCTTTCTCCGTATAGGGTACCATTTAGGCAAACACCCTTATCCAGAATGACTTATTACAACAATTAAGGGTCTTGCTCACGGTGCTCACTAGTGGCAGCTTGGTGGTGGTGGTGGGATTTGAACCTACCATTCCAGAGCCCAATGCCTTCACCACTGATCTGCCACGCCCCTATCAACGCCATTGGATTATTCGTTGCGAATAAATCAGTATGTTTGAATCTTTTTAGCACAGCTCTCACAGATCTGCAGTGTAGAGCCGAGACAGCAGTGTGTGACCTGGACTATAAAATGAGCTTTAGTGTACTAATACACACAGTGCCACGGGGCACGGGCTGTACATGGGCTCTAGGCTGGAGGGGGGTACCATCTGCCTACACTCTATCATTGGGTCAGCGTTAATCTTTTCGTTCGAACCCGTTCGCAGAACTGAAGCACGGCATGCTCAATGCCTCAAGAGCTACTATAATAAGCAGCACTTACTGAGGTCAGATATAAAAGATACAGTGGATCTCAAATGTGTGTGCGTGTGTGTGTGTGTGTGTGTGTAGCAGTAGTTGTCTTGAGCGATCGACCGAGGAGGACTGAGGAACCTGCGTCGGTATGTTAATGTGTACAGTCTGCGTTCGAGTGTGTGTCCTACGTACCATAGCGTGTGTTGCAATTCTGCCCTCCCATAAACCTTCCCTACAAACAAACGCATTACGGATTATAAACATTCCCAGAGCCTCGGTCCCTACCAGCAGACACACCGGCGGGCTCACAGCCAATCACGAGCACCTGGGAAACTTTTCTTTATTTATTTTTTTATTCGAGGGTTCGAGCGTGTACTTCCTGCGCGCATCAGCCCATTATCTGAGGATCTTCTGGCAGTCGTATTGGCGAGCGCTTCGCAAAAAGGATCTGGTAAAAGAATGAGAGCTGCAGGGAGCGAGGGGGCGGATGAGGGAGGCCAGGAAGGGAAAAAAAATATATATATATATATATGGAGAAAGAAAAAGGAAGAAAATAATGTATCCCGAGTTAGCCGTAAAGAAAAGTCTTTAGTGCAGCTGTGTTAGCGCCGCGGGGCTCCCTCAATCTCGGGGTTGTGGAGAACTATTCCAACTATTAGGTTCTGGATAGACTGGGCAAATTGGATCTTGTACTTTAGTGTCAGGGAAGGAAGGATGGAGGACGCTGCGTGGAATTGATCAGTTGCTGTTTTTTGGGGGGCGTATTTTTTTAATCCAGATGTGGACGCTTGTAATGTGAATTGAGGAAAGATCAGATCTGGTTGGCAGAGTACCAGGTTGGCTCCCTTAGGTGGGAGAAGTGGCAGTGACAGTGGTTAAGGATTTTACCTAGATGTCACTCTTGGGCCCTTGAGGATGGCCCTCAACCCTCTGTCCTCCAGGGGTGTTGCGTCACCCCAGTTTTCTAACATCGTCTAATAATCGTTTTTTAGTAATTTTTTTCTCCCAATAAGATAATATACAGGGGGCACGGTGGCTTAGTGGTTAGCACATTCACCTCACACCACCAGGGTCCGGGTTCGATTCCCGTCTCGGCCATGTGTGTGTGGAGTTTGCATGTTCTCCCCGTGCC
>JACRUU010000001.1:15274371-15324371 GCA_030449085.1 Kryptopterus vitreolus | reverse complement strand
TGTGTGTGTGTGTGTGTGTGTGTGTGTGTGTGTGTGTGTGTGTGTGTGTGTGTGTATATATATATATATATATATATATATATATATATATATATATATATATCTATATATAGCTGCCTTATAACAGGTGCCAATGCTTTTTTGAACCTCCCATCCCACATTTAGCTGTTACAATAACCAACATACATCTTGCAAGATGTTCCACTACATATTGCATGTGGAAATTTTTCTTCATTCAGCCACAACGGGGCTTATAGGGTAAAAGCATTGTCAGCATTGTCCCAAAGGTGTTCAATTATTAGCAGGCCACTCAAGATCCCATATAAACAATATGTAGGGGGGGGGGGGGTCATATGCTGGGCTACTGATCAAGGGTTTGAATCCCGATATCGCCAATCTGCCACCCTTGGACAAGGCCCTTAACCCTCTCTGCTCCAAGGGGCGCTGTGTCATGTCTGACCTTGCATTTTGACCCCAGGTATGTACAATATAAAAAACCTTTTTGTACATAAAATCGTGCGCCTCTGGTTGTGTGTTAAGAGTTTGGGAAAGAAGCACATGTGGCTGGAAAAGTCAGGGGACCCAATACTTTTGTCCTTATCAGCATATCAGGTCATAAAGCTGCATGAAGTGCCAGATGTAGACTCAGATCCTTAGCCAGATGTGACAAAGGCAGGAACAATCTGCTAACGATGACAAAAAGAAAACTTGATAGAATTCAGACTCGAAAGGAAAAAGCCAGTCTCATCGGAGATGAATTCATATTGACCAATAGTCTTGCAATGAACAATAACAAGTGTTAATTGTGCTTATGTTACTGTATAACCAGTGCATTCATTACAGTATTTATGAACAAGGTTTACAGTACTCAGGTCAGATTTTCCCCGAGTAGGAATGCTGGGACATGGGAATGAAATGAACGATTATGGTATTAGCACAAAGTGATTCACATGAACGAAATCTCTAGAACGAATCGGGCTTGTCTCAGGGGTAGGAACGATTAAAGTGCCTCGAAAAAAAAAATGCTTTTATGGTAAAAGAGGAAGTCATTCCGTCATTGAACGTTTCACTGTCAAGCTTCGGAATGTTTAAAGTGCTCAATTACCCGATCACTTTGTTTACCCTGTAAGTTCGTTTACTTATTTATTTCACAGCGTCCTGGCAGTCATCGTTGATTTATTTCCAATAAAGGCTTCCATTTTTACTTCTCTTGTATTACTATGTAATGATGGCACGCCAGTTAGTATTTATCAAATCTAAAGAATTTTTAAAAAGTGTGTATATATATTTAATATATATATATATAATTAATATAATTTATAATTAATATATATATAAATTTTCATAGTGTTTATGCATTCTTTTAGTTGTCCTTCAAAAAATAAATAAGGATACGGAAAACACTATATGGTCTAACCTCATCTATAACATGACCTGCTTAAGTTTGGGAATTTGAAAATCAGTTCCGATTCCGGAATCGGATACTTAAGATTATAATCGGATATTCGTTATAAAATTAAAATTTCGATTCCTTTTTATCGATTCCTGAGTGCATTTGTTTGGCAATCTGCCAGGACCTTAGGTGTTGGTAATGTAAGCACCAGTTTACAAGATGGACCTGTTAGGATCCTCCCGCTTTCGGAATGTGCACTACAGGGTTCTTGAAACTCACTTCGGATTCCTGCGACATTTTGTATTTAAGAGGCTCGTCGTCACCGGATGATTCTCAGCTGCTTCTCATGACTGAGGGGTTTTTTTTTTCCCGCCTTCTGGTTGGCTCGGATTGTTATTCTTATTAAAGCTATTTGACTATAAACACAGGTAGACCATATGTTCATGGATCTGGCTTTGTGCACTGTCAAGGTCACTGTCATGCTGGAATACGTTTGGGTCAAAAGAGTTTATTCAACAGAACTTGGTCAGAATACAGGATGTTTTAAGACGCAGCCAACACAGATGATCTGGTATTTTGCACATTTTGTACATTTTGCCTGACCCAAACTAACAAATGAATCCGAATTGCAGATGGCTAGAACGCAAGCCAAATGGAAACGGGTATATATTCCGATTTTAGGGTCTATGAATATATAATATATAGTCACATAGGTTAAATAAACCAGAAATGATTTGGTTTACTGGTGATAGTGTACATGGTGTGGATCTTCAGTGTTGGGGAGTAACTAGTTACATGTAACATTAATTCATTCATCTTTTACCGCTTTATCCGATCTTCCCTCGGGTCACGGGGAGTCTGTGCCTATCTCAGGCGTCTATGGGCATTAAGGCAGGATAAACCCTGGATGGAATGCCAACCCATCGCAAGGCGCACACACACACACAGATACACATACATACACTAGGGACAATTTTCCAAGGTGCCAATCAACCTACCGTACATGTTTTTGGACCGGGACGAAACCGGAGAACCCAGAGAAAACACAGTTACATTATTTAATTACGATATAAAAGTAACAGTAATCTGTTACACTTACTGAGAAAAAAACGTGTAACTAAATCACACTTTCATGTTGACGATTACAAATCCCAAAGACCACCGAACAAGGCCCCCCCCCCCCCCACACACACACACTTTCTAAAATACAACCCACTTTTTCCGAGTGGACAAATCAAAGTAACCAAAAAGTAATCAAATATAATAGTTACTTTAATTTATAAAGTAATTGAAAAGTTACACTACATTTTCAATAGGGTCATTTGTCATCGGTAACTCATTACATTCCCAAAGTATCACTGAATAACACCACCACCGATTTAGGCTACTTCTCTCATTTTCCTTGGACTTTCAGTGTAGCGCCGCTTATTAATCTAAGGCATTCTGAGACGTGTGAAAAGGCTGAAACTGTTGAAAGCTTTAAAAGCGAGTAATACGATTCTAGATGAAATTCTAGATGAAACAGGAAGGAAGTGCGACTCTGCCTAGAGCTTTTACGCGCAGCTTTAACTTGTGATGTATTTTATTATATGGACATCATTTGGCGGACACCTGACCATGTGATTCTTGTGTTTTTGGAACGTCGGGAATCGTGAGAGTTGGAAGATACTTGAGATCTGGATTTGTGAAAAGAACGGTTTTTGAAAAGGTTTGTCCAATAGGGTACCTCGTCTAAAACATTGTTCTTCGTGTGTTTATTATAGTTTTTCTCTGATGAGAGGATATTTTCAATGTATACACAAAAAGTACTTTGTTATTTTAAAAACAGGACTTGTATCAAACATATATAAACATCGTTTTTTTTAATCTCCCGGCCAACGGTTTTCCAGCTTTACGTTTGAGATCAGGCAGAACTTTAAAGGGGAAAAACTCTGGCCTGCAACCCATTAAGAATGTTTATATTGAACCATTTAGGGTGTGCTTGGCGATATCGGATTGGTGGTGCATTTTTGTTGTTTCTGCGAGACACAGCGGATACAACGAGATTTTTTTTTCGCCATTTTTCCAGCAACATCACGTTAACGAGAAATCCGGTGTTAAAATATTTCGGAGACTAAATGGACAGATGAAGACGAATCACTGTGAAGTAGATAGATGAACGGAATACTGGGTAATAAATAAAACCATCCATCATAGAGAAAAATGTGCCAGTATGGTCAAGCTTGAATTCAATCACTTAGAAGGTTATTGCTTATAGTAGAGCAATTCTTTTAAAAGCATCGAACGACGGAAAATCAAAGTTGTAAACAAAAAAAGCAAACGGATTGCTTTTGTAGCTGTAATTTTTAAGATCCAATCATTTCACCAAAGAATGACGAATTTCAAATGTGTAATATCACGGTTGGCCTTAATAGTGGATTCTGATTGGCTGGAGGGTGTGTGTTCGAAATGCTTAATGTACGCGTTATAATCACCTTATTAACCTTATCACCTTATCTCTTAATGACCTTACTGAGCTAAAATAGATGGTTTAAATGGTATATATAGCAATTTCGATACAAGTTAATAATGTTAAAAAGAGAAATATGTTGATAATATGCACAAGGAAGTAAAGAGCAATAGCGTTGTTGTTGTTAACAGGGACTACTGGAACCCTAAATAAACCTAATCTTCAGTCTCTTCCGAGTTGCTTTGCCGTGTTGATGTTGTTGTTGTTGTTGTTAAAACGCAGAACGTTCGCTTTGATACGACTTCAAAGCCGTGATTCCCGAGCGTCTGTATCTTCGGGAATCAATCTAGAGTTAGCACTTATAGACCAAGGCCAGACATCAGACTTCCTCTCAAACCACAACCTCGTCAAGATCCATGCAGGTAAAAGCAGGATTAATTGATGAGTCAAAGGGCTTTTCGTATCCTCATGGGCTGTGCTCTATAATTTAAATTAAACTGTACCAGATCCAGACATCGTCATGTCGCTCATGACAGCTTCAATCAATTTTTAATAGGCGTAGACTGACAGGAACCCGAGGACCTGGAACCAATTCTGACCGAGTTCAGCAAAACCTACATTGCTGGCTGCTGCATGACTTTCCTTTGTACTAAACGGACTAAATGGAAGGGGGCGGGGATTCAAACATTATGCAGGACAAAAAATGTTTTTGTGTTATTTAGATTAACATTTAGAAGTATAATGTCTGGATCTGGATTATGGGGAAATGTTCGTATCATTATACAATTGGCATTTGGTTTATTTCCGGTATTGCACATGGACTTTGGATGTGCCTCCAACTTTGTGGTAACACTTTGGGTACAAATCATGTAGGCTTTCGTCCATATAGTCAAGCGGATTTCATTACTTCATTGCTAATGTTTTTATGATGTCTGTTTTATTCCGGGGCGAAAGGAGTACCGAACCAACATGGCTACCAGTCAATAATTTAACACCGTGCAATTCTGTCCCCACTTCAGCTCACTGGACCCGATTTCAATACAACAAGACAATGATCCGAAGTATACGTACAAGCTGTTACCTAGAGAGAAAACAGTCATCTGGAGTGTTGCATGGGATACCCTGCCCAGTCACTGCACCTGAATCCTATCAAACTGATCTGGAATAAACCGGATTGTAAGATCAGAAAGAAAATTTGATTGGTTTGGTGAACTATTTTTTTTTATAGAATAAGGATTTCAGTAGAATTTTTGGAGAAACGAACCGTCATGAAAATTTGTTTCCAATGCTAAGGGAGGCTTTTTTGATGTAAAGAAAGTGTATCATCTGTACATTTATACATATGTTTGATCAAAGTATATTCTTATACTATTGAGATACCGCCTTCATTGGATATAGATTGTTTCTAAACTAGCAACAGGGTCTTTAAAGTACATATTGTGTATATATATATATAGATAGATAGATAGATAAAAAACCATGGAACATACAGAAGTGCATTGCATTCCCAAATCACATTTTTCTAAATGCAATGCATTTCCATAAGCAACAGGAACAGAATTCTTAAAGGAGCCACGTCCCATATTTTACAATTGAAGCAACCACTAAAAAAAGTAACATTGAAATGAACTAGAAGTAATTAACAAGAAATCAATATTAATTAACATTTCCAGATTAAAATAAATATTAAATAACCAATCATTCTATTGAAGGGAGAGATTTTGAGAGAAGCAATTGACAACACTAATATATATTACATGTTGAGAATTGACCCTTACGGTTCACTTCATGTGTAAAATCATAATCAAAATGTTTATAAATCATCGGAAATAATTTGTATAAAGAATTCATAAACAATTGGATCCTTTTCATGCAAAACAGCATCTGTTTTAAGTAAGGCAGAGATAAATTGTTTGTCCGTGTCTTTGGTCTCTGTTTTGATATTTGTAATTCAGGGCCACTGGATTTCCTCGGGAACAGCAATGCGGTTTTACTAACTGCCCGTCCTTCTCATTTATCCTGCTTTTTTTGTGTGGTTTAAGCGGAACGATCTAGATTTGTACGTCTTGAATGTGTTTATTATTTGCAACCGACATTTCCGTACAGTAACTAACGCTATACAGATGCCTGTTACCGACTGCTTTGTATTTGGAACATCGGAGGCAAAAAAACATGCTTGGGACACGCACCATGCTGACACAACAGATCCACGCTTCATTATCCAGTACGTGAATACACGTTGTATATATTACGAACTCATGCTTTCGGCTAATATAGAAGAAACGATGTAATGCAAGCAATTCCATCTGATTGCGCAACCTTGCTCGCTTGCCCCTTCCCCCCCCCCTCCCCCCCCCCCCCCCCCGCCCCCCCCCCCCCCCACCCTTTCCTGCCCCATTGCAGTCTATCCTATTATGACTTGTGTTGTGCGGTCAGTGTTTAATGCTGATGCAGGGCAGTTTATTGCATCAGTGGGATGTCTATTTTTAGATGCGGTTAGCTTTCGACTGAGCTTTTTTAAACCATTTCAGGGACTTGTTGAGGTAGTTCTTTTTCAAGCACTCGCATGCACTAAACTGCACACAAGGGTGCAAACAAACAAACAAACAAAAAAAGACATTGCTTGTTTGACCTACACATGCTTGCGCTTAGAGCGAGAGGCTGCTCATTTTTTCCAGGCGTCGTGATACGAGACGTTCTCGAGAACATTTGCTAGTGTTTATATGCCTCCGAGACAGAGAGTCGGCAGTTCCGAAGAAGGAGAGGTAAGGAGGGGGGGGGGATGACAAAAAAGTGGTGTGCATGGGACAGCGGGTGTATGTTTGGTGTGTTTGGGCTATTTGATCCAGTCAGCTGATCCCAAGGGTGGTCTGTGATTGGAAGATCCAGTTGTGCACAGCTGTAGGCAGATTTGCATGAGACAAGGCTGCCAGTGTCTCCTCCTTGACTCCACTCTGCCAGTGGCTGAGTGTGTGTCCATGTGTGTGTGTTTGTTAGAGACGCAGAGAGTGCATGTCTGTAGAAAGCACAGCAGTGCTCCTCAAGCTCAGCCTTAAGAAGCGGAGGGAAGGAAAGAAAGAAAGAGCTGCTTGGAGTTGCCAGACTTTGATGAGTGCTTTTCCGGAGCTGCTCGGTTTAAAGGGACATGCTTTTTGGCATTTAGTCAGTGATGGACAGTCTTCGTGAAGGACATCTCCCTTCACCTGAGACATGTTCCTCTTTGATGAGGAGCGTCCTGAGAGCCAATGGTGCATATCCTGATTTGGCTCGTCTACCTTTTTGGTGCCTCCTGAAGGACTGATCTGCATTTGGGTCCGGTGTCCCGTCTTCCTCTGAAGAGTGTCCGCGTGTCCCTTTCGTTGGCGTGCATCGGTTCAGCCTAAATCTGTAGGTGAAGTCGCAGGGAAAAGGAGGCAGGTCCTGTTGACCAGGCATGGGCTGCACGGCCAGTGTGGTGCAGCTGCAGGCTCTTCGCACGTTAATGAGAGGCAACTGCGCTCGGACCTGCTCAGACCCACAGGAGCAGGCGTCCCTGGAGGTCCTGCAATCGTTGGACAGCGAGGTGGACAGCCGGCCGCGTACCATCATTTTCACGGTAATCAGATTTGGGCTTGTTTTTTTTAATGGGGGGAAATTGGAAATTCCATAAAGGGTGTGTCCTGCCTTGATGCCCCAAAGACCCCTAAGATAGGCACAGATTCCCCGAGAGATCAGTCGGATACTCCCAGGAGGGGGTGTAGCTCAGTGGTCTAAGGTGCTGGGCTGCTGATCGGAAGATCCGGGTTCGAGCCCCGGTATGGCCAAGCTGCCGCGCTTGGATCCTTGATCAAGACCCTTAACCCTGTGTACTCCAGGGGCGCCGTATCATGGCTGACCCTGCGCTCTGACCCCAGCTACCACTGTGCTGTGATGTATATGTGACAAATAAAGGCTATTCTATTCTAAAGCATTCGAAGACGAATGAACACTGGGATGCCCTGCTAAGGTCCACGGACTTGATATTTCAGGAAGTTCTCCGAAGGCAATACAGTTACCAAAAAAACGAATCGTGAACTGTCATATGGGGTTGTGTGTAGGCTCTCCGAGGGCCAGTTTTTGCTGTGTGATCTCTTGAAGAAATATGACCGAAGAGAGAGAGAGAGAATAATGCATTATCCAGCACTCAGGGCTACTTCCGGAACAGCTGACAGAGAGAGGAGGGAGAGGAGTGGGGAGAAAAGGGGGGGAAGAGAGAAATAACAAGGCATAGCCAGAGGGGATTAGACGCTGGGAATGTGGGATTCTGTGGGAAAATGCTGCCTCTGTGTTTGTGTGTTTTGTGAATGAGTCGCTCATCTGGGAGGCTGTGTGTCGTCGTGTGCGTGCATGCATGCGTGTGTGTGTGTATGTGTGTGACAGTGTGACGCACTAGTTGATGCATCACTTCAGTGTTTTAATAGTTGTTTTTCATCCATCCGTGTTATTATTAGGCGAGTTGGAATAACGGTTTTGTATAAGTAGTAAGACAGGTAATGTCGATCAGTCACTGGAAGGATGTCGTAAAGAGGTATTGAAATTCAAAAACGAAGAAATAAAAAAGG
This sequence comes from Kryptopterus vitreolus, assembly GCA_030449085.1. Classification (NCBI taxonomy): domain Eukaryota; kingdom Metazoa; phylum Chordata; class Actinopteri; order Siluriformes; family Siluridae; genus Kryptopterus; species Kryptopterus vitreolus. The sequence continues at coordinate 15,315,949 of JACRUU010000001.1, read as the reverse complement.
GTGTATTACACGTGCAGAATGAGACACTTGTAGGATGTTTGATCAAAAGTATTGGGGCACAGGGCCAGATCAGTGGAGATATACTTTACATGGGTTATATAGGACTCCGACAGTGACCGTCACATTGCCCCCGGCGGTAGACACACGAACGGTAACACACAAATATCGGTTACACGTAAGACTGGCGAGTCTTATGATCTGGGAACATTTGGTTTTCCAAGAAATCCGTTGCCGAATCGAGTTGAAACTCGCCAGTCTTACGGAAAAGCCAGACACGTTAACGTAACCGAAATTTGTGTGTTAACGTTAGTGTGTCTACCGCCAGGGGCAATGTGACGGTCACTGTCGCAGCCCTATCTAAAACTCATGTAAAGTATATCTCCACAGATCTGGCCCTGTGGCTGTATTGTGTTGTTTCATTGATGGAAGTTGGAAATAAAAAAATAAACACACATGATTGTATGGATGTTTTAACCATCATTTCTTTGTTTTTGGCATTTCTTTCTTTTTTTTTTTTTTTACATAAAATGCGATCTTTTCTCTCTTCGTACAGAGAGCTCGGACTTGTTGTGTCATACATATAAAAGCTTGTCTTTTATTGTGGAATCATCTTTTACCGGTCCCAGTTATATAGTCACATGCATCAAAAACCTTCAGAGAAGCAATAACAGTAATTCTTATTGTCATGGATTATTTTTAAAAAATATTATTGATATTATGATCAATTTAATGGGACCCTCGCCCCCGTCCCCCACGCCACCACCACCACCGGCGGATGTTGGTGATTTCCCACCGTCAAAAATGGCCATCGTCACAGCCCTAGTATTAGAGGAAGATCTTGCCGCCTCCAATCTCTGTACTCTTCCACTGAAAAAGGCAGAAACCCAAAACAAGGAATTGGGATGAACTGGAACGCTCTCTTTCCCCAGGCCTTATCACGCTACAGGTTGGATTGGACACCCAAAATGATCTTCTCATCACTGCGATTGGAGTCGTCTGGCTCAGGGTTCCTCATTTCACATAAAGCCACTTTTATGAGCCTGAAGAATGGAGCAGATTTTTGCTTGAGCCAGACATATGTGTGCCGGCTTGTCACTTACAGCACAGAGCGGTGCCATCTCCATATGCTCCCGGTCTCTTATTATTCATCCCCCCCCTCTCTCTCTCTCCGTTTGTGTCTCACTACCTCCATCCAATGTCTCTCTCTTCTCCTGCTGATACTTATATTCAATCAAGAGTGATAGAGAGCAGATGGTGCATACTGCTTTTTGTCTCTGCTAACTCTCCCTCTCTCTCTCTCTCTCTCTCTCTCTCTCTCTCTCACTATCTCTCCCTCTCCCTCTCTCTCACGTCAGCGTTTGATGAGCGCACCCGTTAATCACGCACCCCTCGGCTTCTATTTTGATCCCGTACAGCTGTAGTTTGCAGACATAATCAACGCTATCGCTCCTCCGGCACAGCAGGATGGTGCAGGATGGAGGGAAGAAAAATGAGCGAGCGTTTAGATGCTGCCTAATGAACAGGAAGAGGGTAAAGGCTAGAATTAGCGAGGAGTCAGAGTTACGGCGTGACGGCCGGAGAGGAGGGAGAAAAGCAAAGAAAAAAAAGTGTAGGAAGCACAAGTGTTTGTTAGCACTATTTTTAGCTGGGCTCTCCCAGTAAATCATTAGCATTAGCGTGAAGGTTTGGCATTAATGATTGGGGTCTTCCTCTACAAGATCCCATGAGTCACGCCAGAAACCGAGAACGCAACTCGCAAATAGTGTCGCTTTAATGCATGTTAGTGTTAATAAAACACACGTAGACAAAGTAAAACTTCATATACGCCTATATTTCACATAAAGGCACCCGTTGTTGCGTACATTATGTTAGTACTTGTTAGAAATGACCTAGAAATAATGTATTGAATATAATGCGGGAGCGTGCCACTGAAGGTAAATAAGGAATTATATAATGTCAAGTCAAGTCAAGTCAAGTCAAGTGAGCTTTATTGTCATTTTAACACATACAGCTGACGCAATATACATTAAAACGAAACAACGTTCCTCCAAGACTACGGTGCTACATAAAACAACATAAAGGCACGATAGACAACAAGAGCTACATACACGGGACGACATAGAGCCACAAACAACAAGTGCGACAAGACAGACATTACATAGTCACGCCACAGGACAAGTACATAAATTAAAGCGCCGACAGTGCAGTTGTATTGTGCAAAAAGTGGATTGTGCAAGGTAGATAAAGTGGCAGTGCAGATTGTAAACATACTTAGTTGTAAATATAGTAAATAAACATTCAAGTATTTAAGGCAGCAAGTGACGTGTGCCAACCTTCAATGCTACCAATTTAATGCTACCAATTTAAAAAATATTCATTGCTTTTTTAAAATTATACCACATTCTCATAGTGTTATATTGATAATTGTTTATTTCATGGCATGATTAATTAATAGTAATCCTTATTATTAGTGGAATAATGCAAGAAAATGGCAATGGCGCAGCAAATAAATAAATAAATTCACGTTCTACACTATTAATATAATTCTACAATTAATAATAATATTAACATTTTTATCCACTAAGAAATAAAAAGATCTGATTTCACACATGTATTTGAGTAAGATATTTGATTTTCTACTGTAAAAGATATAATAAAAGTCTCCCCAAAAGGAAATACTTGGGATATGCGAAATTAAGATTCAGATACGTGAAAAAAACTACTTAAATACGATACTAATTACTTCGCCATCACTCCAACTAACACACCAAATAGTATGTGGAAGTCCACATGTGATTTCAACTAACAAGAACTGAACCAGAAAAGTATATTTTTCTTCTTTTCAGTAACGCACTAACCTCATATTGCTCGCGTAAATCGATTTTACTGCCCTGAATCGGTTCTGAACATTGACTCATGTCCGACTTCTCTTCCCATGAAAAATCCACACAATATGAGCATTTAAACATTTCATGCATCTGTTTTTAAGGAATACAGTTGTAAGAAACAATAGTGAGTGAAACCTGTTCTTTGATTTGCCAAAAATGTAACTGCTGTGGTATAAATTTGTTGTAATTTCCAAGTCTTAAAAATTATATATATATTTTTATATATATATATTTATATTATTATATATTATATATATATATATATATATATATATATATATATATAATATATATATATATATATAGGGGCACGGTGGCTTAGTGGTTAGCACGTTCGCCTCACACCACCAGGGTCCGGGTTCGATTCCCGTCTCGGCCATGTGTGTGTGTGGAGTTTGCATGTTCTCCCCGTGCCTCAAGGGGTTTTTCTCCGGGTTCGCCGGTTTCCTCCCGGTCCAAAAACATGCACGGTAGGTTGATTGGCACCTTGGAAAATTGTCCCTAGTGTATGAATGTGTGTGTGAATGTGAGTGTGAGTGTGTGTGTGTGCCCTGCGATGGGTTGGCATTCCATCCAGGGTGTATCCTGCCTTAATGCCCATAGACGCCTGAGATAGGCACAGACTCCCCGTGACCCGAGGAGAAGATCGGATAAGATGGGCGGATAGAAGATGAAGAATGAATGAATATATATATATATATATATATATCTATATATATATATATATATAAATCACACACAAAACTTTATAAGTAGTATATAATTATATATCGGTTATATATATATATATATATATCAGGGGGGAAAAAAAAAAAAGTGGGTATATATATATATATATCCCACACATATACACACACACACACACACACACACACACACACACACACACAGTACAGGTTCTGAAACTGTACATGTGCATACCGTGATCAGTCTGGACTGCTTGCGTCCAGCTGGTGTCTGAGGTAACCTGATCTTTCTCGGGAGCAGAGTTTCACACAGGGGGGGGGTAGAAACACTATTTCTTCCCAGCCTCACTATCTGTACATTCCAGTCATGTGCATGGCTAACATGTAATAACGCATTGTGTGGTGTTAGTCCTGTTTTTATTTTTATTACATTTTTATTTACAGCATTTAGCAGACACCCTAATCCAGGGTGATTTACAAGCAATCTAGGGTCTTAAGGTCCTTTCTCAAGGGCCCACAAGTGGCAGCTTGGTGATGGGATTCGTTCCTGTGACCTTCCGGACCAGAGCCCAATGCCTTAACCACTGAACTACCACTTCCGTTTTTAGTGTTTGCAGTTATGCCCTATGCTGTACTCTGATTCTTATTAGATACTAAATTAGCAATATGAAATAAAGAAAAATGTGTTTATAATATCTTCTATGTAAAAAATATTGGCACATATAGCTCTTCCTCAAACTCACAGTGGACGTACAATAATTGTATCGGATGGCCGTCATCCAAATTTCCTTTTATTTGAATTAGGAGAGAGAAACCTGTGACTATGAATCATGCACAAAGTCAGCTCTATGAAGCTATGCTTTCAAAGGTTTGGAGCGGCCTGCTAGAATACTTTAAGATCATCCCTTATGAACATTAATGGGATGAATTTGAATGTCTCCTCACCTAACCTACATCAGTACCTGGCCTTACAAAAGGCCCAAGGGTGGATTGCTTGGCAATAAGTGGAATGGAGGTTATAAAGGGAAATGGGTACTAAATGTGAAATTTGGTGCGTCTACAAATGTTTCTCTGTATACTGTAGTGTTATAATTTAGTTGCAGAAGAATCGTTAACCAAACGTACTAAAGAACCATTTGAACTAATGCTAAAGTCACAAAGCCAAGAAAGTGTAATAAATCATTTCCATTGTAATAGAAATTTTAAAGTATAAAAAAATGACGCCTATTAAAGCGTCGTGGTTGGTTAGTTTCTGCTGAGGAGAATTCAGAGTGAAAGGTATATTAAAAGAAGAATTATTGACAGTACAAATCCTACGTATTTGTGTGCATGTTCCTTTGTGTGTTTTCTTGTTCCTGTAGGTATAAACTCAGTCTGGAACATGTTGTGGTCTAACAGAAAAACTGAAACTGCAAGTAAAAAAAAAAAAAGAATAAAAAATTGCATAAGGCACTTTGGCGTGTAACGGTGTGTACGGCTGATGGGCTTTAGCAACAGAAGACCACCTCAAACCACAGAAAACTCTGAGTGGAAGAAGGAAACTGCTTTTCAGACAGTATCTTCAGCTGGCTTGTATGTCCGAGTTGTCTAACCTACACCCTCAGAGTCCGTTTCTTGACCAATGAGAGAATCTCATTCACCACAAGGTTTTGAGGCTTCAGGGAAGCTTTGTGTCATCTTGCATTCATCTCAAGTAGACCTCAAGGAGAGCGAACAATGGAGCATTTGACGGTCTCAGGACAAATGAGTCTAGGGCCATGTTTTGTAGCTTACTGAGGACCAAATGTCCCCACAACGTCAGAAATCTAACAACTGTTTCGTTTTGCCTCGTAGCGACATTTAGCTTTAAGATCCTGCAAAAGATGTGTGGGAGTGTAATGCTGTACTGCTGATGGGCCTCAGACCACCTCAGACCATAAAAACCGTCAACTGTCTAAACCTGTTCCCACCGTACCCTGAGATGACTGACAGGACAGGAATCTAATGTGGTCTGCTGCTATTGTAGCTCATCCACCTCTAGGTTTGTGCTTCAGGGAAGCTTTATGTCATCTTGCATTCAAGAAGAAGCAGTTGAGCATTTTAAAGGTCTCAAGATGTATTTGTGTTGTAAAATTTACTGGGGACCGAATGTCCCCACATGGTTAGAAAGCATGTCTTGGTTTGTTTTGGGTTTTTTTTACCTTGTGGGGACATTTATCCATACAAACTTTAAAACTACTACTACGAAAAACCAAAACACTTTGGTGTGTAATGGTGTACTTTTGTAACAGAAGACCACCTCAGACCACAAAAAGGAAACTGCTTTTCCACTCTTCAGCTGTCTGGTCTGTCTGAACTGTCAACTGTGTAAATCTATGCCCACTGATTCCTTTGCTTGACTGACAGGAATGGAATCGAATGTGGTTTACTTCTGTTGTTGTAACTCATCCACCTCAAAGTTCAGTGTCTGTTGTGTGTTCTTTCCGAAATTGATTTTCTGCTCACCATGACTGTAAAAAGTTACTGTAGGCATTAGCTCGAACCAGCAGTTCGGATATTATCCTTTGACCTCTCATACGAGCAGGGCATTTCCAGCCAAAGATCTTTTGTAGCGGTCTGTCTGTCTGTTGTGTATGTAAAAATCTCAGTTTCAGAAATGTTTCAGAAAGACCAGCTCATCTGGCACCAACAACCATACCATGGTTTCCCCCCTCCCGAGATAGCTTTTTGATGATATGATCTGAAGATCTTGTCCTGTATGAACTGTACGCTGCTGCTGTGTCAAGATCGCTGCACGAATGTGCAATGAAGACTAAAAATATAGGCGACTACAATGTATATGTGGGATTGCCAGCGCCTCAATGGATTTTCTTCTCATTTATTTGTTTTTTATATATATATATATAGTATATATATATATATATATATATATATATATATATATATATATATATATATATATATTATTCAGACGTACGGTGGCTTAGTGGTTAGCACGTTCGCCTCACACCTCCAGGGTCCGGGTTCGATTCCCGTCTCGACATCATGTGTGTGTGGAGTTTGCATGTTCTCCCCGTGCCTCAGGGGTTTTTTTCTCTGGGTTCTCCTGTTTCCTCCCTGGTCCAAAAACATGCAACGGTAGGTTGATTGGCACCTTATAAAATTGTCCCTAGTGTGTGAATGCCCATAGGCTCCCCGTGACCCGAGGGAAGATCGGATAAAGCGGTAGAAGATGAATGAATGAATGAATGAATGAACATATATATATATATATATATATATATATATATATATATATATATATATATATATATATATATTCAAGCTAGACGGAAATATAGCATTCATTTACTACTTTAAATAACTTGTACACTGTTATACAACAGTATATAAAATCGAATCACACTTTAAGACATGCCTTGCCAGTTTCGTGCGTCCAGATGCAGCAGGAAATCACCTCAAACATCGCACTTGAATTTCCCAAACTCTAATCAGTGCTAAATCAACACCCCTTTGGTTTGACACCAATAAAACTAGCTGCTACAGAACATGGTTTCTGGTTTTAACTAATAGTTAGCCAGATGTTAGCTAGATCGATGCTACTTGGTTTTAGTGCTTTAACGTCTCGTGCTTTAATTATTCTTTAAGCATCATAAGCTTAAAAGTTTAAGCATCCTATTTATGATAATTGCATTGTAAAAATAACAAACAATAATAATAAACCATTCTCTTTTTCTCTTTTATGTAAATATAGTGATGAACAGTGTATATGTATGTGTGTATGTGTGTATGTATGTATGTATGTATGTATGTATGTATGTATGTATGTATGTATGTATATATATTATATATATATATAATATATATATATATATATATATATATATATATATATATATATATATATATATATATGAAATCTGGTATCAGACATTGATCCAGATTATTTTTGCTGGAAATTGGATGAAAATTAATTATACTTTTTCTGTGGTTATTAGTGTTTATGGGAGCTGTATTATTTCTATATTATTATGACCAAAGTTGATAGCACTCACACACAGGAACAAACACAAAAAAACAAAAGATGATAGCTGTTTATAGCTATTGTTCTGTTCCTGTGCCTGGTCTGGATCATCATTTAAGCCCAAACATGTGATTTTATGAAGTACTCTCTCTGTCAGTCAGTGGTTTGATGACATCACGCGACAGTTCAGCCCTACTTCCTCTCTTAGCGACACGTTTATTTTGCGCTGACAGGTTTCACATGTAGCGCAAAAAAGTTTTACTTCTCTTCTTTGCGGACACGTTTGCTTCAAGGCTTCCGTCCCTTGGCCGTTGTTTCTCCACGGTTTTTGGACGTATCCCAAGTTCTCTCAGGATGAGCTTCAGGAGTAAAATCACCTTTCGGAAGAAGATGAAAACGAGACGAGCCCGAGCTGATTTCAGCCGAATAAGCTGTGTATGTATCCGTTTGTGTCTCTTTCTACCCGTTTCCTCTTCTTCGTACTGAAAAACCTTCTTTGCCGGTGCTCATGTGGCGTTCTTATTTCATTTCTAATAGTATAGAGATATCTCTATAAAGAGTGATATTTATGACCACTGGTTTTTTTTTTGTACTTTGTTTTTCTGCATCGTTTCCACGTTGCTATATTACACATCAATCGTCCACTTCTTTCTGAACTTCCCTTTCTGACTTCCAATACATTTAAAAGCTTCCAGTTCCTAGATATATATAATATAGATATATTATATATATATATATATATATATATATATATATATATATATATATATATATATATATATATATATATATATATATATATTATATATATATATATATATATATTGTTTTTTTATTTCTTCTATGCATTTGCTCGTAGGGTTGATTAGAGTTAACACGTGTTTGGGTGGTGATGAGCTGTCCTGCTCAGAATGGAAGTTTTGCACCATCGTCTTGCCATTATGACGGCAGAAAAATAACACTCTTTCCCATGGCGACTGGGGATGCCCCTAATAATCCTGCGTGCGAGCTCCCCCCCCCCCTCTTTTTGACTGTTGGTAGGCACGTTCCTATACTCTTGAGTACTACTGAGTTTGTCTCTGATCTTTCAGCGGGGCCGTTTTTCCTGCTTTCAAAACGCATCCAATTCAAGCGCCTAGTGTTCGAGCCCCAGCAGCACCAAACTGCTAGTGTTGGGTTCTTGAGCAAGGCCGTTAACCCTCCGTGCTCCGGGGGCGCCGTATCATGGCTGACCCTGCGATCTGATCCCAGCTTTCAAACAATATCCGAAGAAACTCGCATTTCCCTCACGGGATCAATAAAGTATGTAAAATAAATAAAAACATGTTATTCACAGGTCAGTATTTTGACCGTTATGTCTGAACAGTGTGTATGACATGTGGAGGTGGTAGTGGTTAAGGAATCGGATTCTGGATCGGAAGGTCACAAACGGCCCTTGAACGAGGCCCTCCCCCACAAGGCCGTAAATATAAACATCATTTATTGTCGGATAAAATCAAGTCCTTTTTGTGTTTTGTTTAATAACAGCACCTTGGACAAATGTTTTACACGATACAGAACTAGGAATGCCGGACTCGCCATAGAAACGGACCGCAAAACTGGATTTTGATTTTGCGTACGGCGTTCTGTAGATGCCTTTAACCGAAGCGACTTTATTTAACCTTCCCATCATAGGTCCGACATTCCAGTCTACCACTTCCCTGTGGATCCGTGGTTTCTGTTTTATGAAAGAGGCTTATTTAGCATGTGTCGAAGAGGCTGCAGCGTCTGTAATTTACTACACTTTTACTTTCAAGACTGACGGCTTTGCAGTTTCCCAAGCAGCATAAATATTACTCCTTTTTATAGTTGCTATAAGTGATAATACAAAATACGTTACATGGATTCTCTTGAATGGATAAAGAGTTTCCCGTTAATCAGGTGTTCGAGCATCATTACAGCAACGTACTTCATTCCTTTCCTATAACAGCACATTGCGTTATGATTTATGCCTACACTATTTCGTCTCTATAAACTTATTCCATGCAGTGTTGTTTGGGAATACTTGTCTTTGTGTGTGTGTGTGTGTGTGTGTGTGACCAAATTCTTACTTATCATTTAAAAACGATAAAAAAATGAAAAGAACCCCCTGCTAGAATCAAAATGTGTCTATACGTCTCCCTGGTAGTGTTGTGCAGTACATTACAAATATTTCATACCCTGCGTACACTGTACGATTCCTTTTCCGATTAAAGATTATTCCCGGGCAACTGCGATAATCATATTTTAATCGCTAACACATCTCTAATTCTGGTTGTGATGGAGAGTAACCACGGAGACGATCTGGCAACGTACACGAGCAATGCGCCACAGATGTAGAAGTAGCGCATTAGCAGTTATCGACTGCGAGGATTTGGATGCGGCTCCGTTGGATTTGGCAACCGCTTCTTTCGACTCGCGTTCAAGTTTTTCAGCGGCTCGTGGGGATCAGCGAGTGTCCTCTGGAAATGAGAACGCAGGCGTTTTGAATTTGAATTTGCCAAAAAAAAAAAAAAAGAAACCTTATACAAGCAAGTATTCAAGAAAACCGCTTGATGGAGATTGTGTATAGTGAAAAGGTTTGTCATGCGGTAATCACGTATACAATTGTTGGTAATCAATCTTTTCGAATTTGTCGTTTTTGAATAACGTGGCTAGCCAACGTCTAGACTTACTCAAGTCTATACTCATTGTGTGTAATGAGCAGTCGATGATGACGGTGTTTTTGTTTACTACACTTTTTTGCGCCATCAAAAATGCATCCTATAGCGATTAAAGTACTTACGTAATCCGAAGATTATGAACAAGAATTGTCGTTCCGTTGACGGAAGCGTAACACAACAATGTGTGTGTGTGTATGTATATATATATATATATATATATATATATATATATATATAGATATATATATATATATATATATATATAGATATGTATAGTATAGTATATATAGGGTATAGCGGTTGCTTTTGCTTGATGCTGTTAGGCTGGCAATTTGCAATTTGTTTTATCCCCCCCCCCCCCCCCCCCCCCCCCCCATGTTGGTTAGTGGACATCTGGGGTAAAAAATGTTACAGCTGGGATTGCTAAGTCACACCCATTTGGGCTAGCGAAGATGTCATCGAGTCAACAGTAGATATCAGCTGGAGACAGTTTATTATTGATTTGATAAAAAAGTGCGTAGCTTGTTTTCACTTCTAAATCGAAAACGATTTCGCATCCCAACTGTAACCATGGAGATGCTCTATAGAGATTTTCTTACCGCCTGCTACTGTTTTATTGCCACCACATGCTTGAATGTGTGCGAAAAAGCTTTTAGTGATTTTTGTTTGTTTGTTTTTCTCTCTACAGCAGGAGAAGCCGAAGCTGATCGATCCTCTGGATTACGAGGCTGTGATTTCTGAACTAGAGCCAGAGCTTAGGGTGGACCCGCTACAGGACCTGCTGCTCTTCCCAGACCATGATTTCACTGTGAGTACATTTGTGTGTTTGTATGTGTAAATATACAGTATAACAATATATATATTAATAACTATATATATATATAATATATATATATAAGTTTCCAATTCTTAGAGATAAAGCTAGGAGAGAGGATTTTTTGTTGTAGCAGGTAAGGTGCTAAGTGACTGATGGGAATGTCTGGGGTTCGAGCTCTGGTATCACCAAGCGGCCACACTTGGGTCCCTTAACAGAGGTGTCAAGTAACAAAGCACGAATACTTCGATACCTTATTTAAATAGAAATTTGGGGTATCTGTACTTCACCTGAGTAATTCTTTTTTAATTCTAATTCTTAAATCTGTCCTTTCTAGTCCTTACATTTAAAAAAATAGCCTCGTTGCTCGTTTTTATTCCGGCTTGTCATCGGTCAAAACAACAACAAAAAAAAACAAAAACCCTATCCGGATAAATCGCTCTATTCAGAGAGCGTGAATGTGATTGTGGTCGGATGAGAATTATAAACATATACCACTCCGACACCTTATTGGCACCTGCACATGATAAATCACGTCACACTCCAGCAAAGTGGGACGTTACTCAAAAAGATCATTTCTTAAGTTATTTCTCCGCTACTGGCTCATTTACCAAATGTGGGCTTTCTTGTCGTCCGCCGCAGATTGCACTACAGTAGGTCGTTCGGTAGAGACATTTGAATACATTAGCGATTGGTGCAAGCAAAGCTTTTGTCCTTTTTTTTTCCCCCACATTACTTTTATACTTTAAGTAGTTTTAAAACCAGTACTTTACCTTGAAAAGAGTTCAACTTCTACACAAGTCTTTTTAAACACTGGTATCTACAATATGTGAGCCATGAATGGGAATACATTTGACACCAGTGGTCCTTAACCATCTCCATCTGCCTTTCCCTCACTTACATTTACAGCATTTAGCCGACGCCCTTATCCAGAGCGACTTACAACTGAGCAATTGAGGGTTAAGGGCCTTGCTCAAGGACCCACTAGTAGTGGTAGTGGGGTTTGAACCCATCCAGAGTCCAACACCTTAACCACTGGGCTACCACCTCACTGCACACACACACACACACACACACACACACACACACACACACACACACACACACACACATACATGTGTATATACTCTATATCTAGTAGAGTACACCCCTGGGTAGGATTCGAACCTCCGAGCTTCCGGTCCAGAAAATGTATTCCAAAGATAACCTGCTAATCTTAATTTCAAACAGAGTGTATCTGTAATTTCATGTTTTCATGTCATCATATCACCTTGTCATACAGGACAACACCACAATGCCTTTGTCAAAGTAGAAAAATTTCATTCGCCGTTCATAACGCAACTGGGAGGCCTTTTGTTTAAGACCACAGAGCTAAAGAGATATTCGAGTTCCCGTTTCCTTTCGGTCAGCTCGAACCAATCTGGCCATTTCTCCCCTTATCAACAAGGCGTTGTTTTTTTTTTGTTTTGTTTTTCTGCACCATTTTTAACACCATTCTATTGTGAACCCTAGAGATTGTTGCGAAAAGGATTCGGAAATCCACAGAGGAGCTTGTCTGGCACCAGTGACCATATTTCCTCATTCTCGAGATCTGATGTGAACATTACCTAAAGCCCTTGACCCATAAGCTTTTTTGTTTTGTTTTGTTTGTTTTTTTACGTGTGTCCCAATGTCACATGATCATCACGAATGCACAGAGCTTGCAGGTGTCCCTGTTAACGTGACCTGCGTGCGTGTGTGTAATCCCAATCGCGTTAGTGTTGCATGGAGGCGTTTCACAAACTGGTTTAGACAGGGCCACGTCTGACATTTATAGTAGCGTGTATGCTTGTGCGAGTGAGATCAGCGTGTTGCACTTCTCCCGGCACGGCCCAAAGAACACCGCCAGCAGGCAACAACCACATCCTCTTTAGTCACATTTACAGACATAGCTGCAATTTCAAGCTCAAGCATCACTGCATGCACACACACAAACACACATGTGACTTACACTATGGAAGAGCCACTTGATCTGGTCTGATCAGGCAGGAGGTAGAAGGGCAGGTGTATATTCCTGCAAAAAAAAAAGAAAGAAAGCAAGCACGCATTTTACAATCTCTTCATTTCACCGGCGCTAAATTATGCTTGGATGTTTGCTCGTTAGTGACTTCATTAGCGCACCGAATGCACATCATTAGATCAGCAGTTCAAATGAAGTTCCCCTAAGGAGGTACCGCCTTTAAAAAGAAAGTTAGTCCGGCGTTTAAAAACGCACATGGTTGCATAAATCCAGCTGACATGCTGCACATACGTGCTGACAGCTAGCGCTAAATCAGCGCTCGTCTTTAAGCCATGTGACGTGCAGCAGTGTGAAATGAAAAGCCCCCCCTTTCATTTATGAAAGCAAATTGATATATTAAAGAGTCATGTTTAAGTAACACGACAGCATGGAGGGAGAGGGAATAAACAACATCCTTGCCCCAGATAACTAGAAAGCAATGTATGCTGTTTTGAGGAATGTCCTAATTGAGACGTACATAAACTTAAATAAACAAAACCGTGCTTAAAACAGTTCTAAGTACCACGCTAGATAGAAATTAGTTATACTGGACATGGTTAAATTAGCCATATGTGGCATTCTAGCTAAACTAAGTCAGTTATACTGGACATGCTAGCAAAGGAGTGGTTAAGTCGGTTAGATGTAGCATGCTAGCTAAGCTAAGTTAAGTCAGTCATTTAAACATGACCTACTCGCAAAAACAAAACAAAACATGGTAGCCAAGCCATATATATACATATATATATATATATATAATATATATATATATATATATATATATATATATATATATATATATATATATACATATATATATAAGCATGTCTATAAGTGTAATGTAGCATGGAAAAGTGCAGTGTTGGATTGTTTGTCATTTTGTAACACGGCAATAATGTTTTTGAAATTGTGTTTGTGTGTTTTCTCACTCACAGGTGTCTACCCTTCCTCAGGAGAGACGAACACAGGACTCCACTGTGCCAGAGGGGGCAGAGGAACAGGCTGAAAGTCTGCTGGTCAGACAGGTGGGTGTGGGTGTGGGCGTGGGCGTACGCTGAGTACCGGGTAAAGCTAAACGCTGTGTGCATGTTTGTGCGCGTGCGTGCGTGCGAGCATGTTTATGTGTTTGTATTTACACTGTGATGTAAATAGTTGCTATGACACTGAGTACCAGGTATAGCTAAAAGTTGTGTGTGTGCGTGCGTGCATGTTTATGTGTGTGTCTTTACACTGTGATGTAAACAGCTGCTATGACACTGAGTAAACAGGTATAGCTAAAAGCTGTGTGTGTGTGAGTGTGTGTGTGTGTGTGTGTGCGTGTGTGTGTGTGTGTGTCGTGTGCGTGCGTGCGCGTGCTGCTGATGTGGTGAAGCTGTGCCAAAATGTAGTTTTGGTTGCCTGATGTTGCCTCTCAGCTTGGTTACAGCCAGCAGTTCTGGGAGGTTTGACCTAATTCCGCGTGTGTGTGTGGTGTGTGTGTGTGTGTGTGTGTGTGTGTGTGTGTGTGTGTGTGTGTGTGTGTGATTTTGTGTGATGTGATGTGATGTAGAGAAGATGACTGGAGACCATTACTGTGCAGTGGAGCATGGGGTACACACATGGGCAAAAACACGCAATGTAACACAGACACACATATATATATATATATATATATATATATATATATATATATATATATATATATATATATATATATATATATATATATGTGATAGATATATAATCAGTTAGATAAGGGGAAACGTCTGTATATGTGTGTATTGTAGGAGGAAGTTAAAATTTCTGTTTAGTGTTCAGACACGTTCCAGATCTGTGATCAAAAAAACAGACAACCATGTTACAGCTTTTATACTATGTGTGTGTGTGTGTGTGTGTGTGTGTGAGTGAGTGTTTACTTCTCAAATGTCATAAAAACTATTTTTCACCACTTATTCAATATTTAGTCCTGGACTGTGGAAAAACCAAAAACCTTATCTCGGTCGTCTTCACTTACTCATTCGAGAACCTGCTGCTATGGCCTCGAGCTTCAGGCCAAGACAGACGGCGAGTCCTTTCATCCCCTGTGAGGGAAAATGTAATCCCATTTTTCTGCGGTTTAATGAAGTCCAATCATCAATCACATCTGGGAATCATCTAAACCTCTTGTGTGCTCCAAAAATCAAATCAGCCTGTACATAGGACTGATTTTTGTAGTTCCACATCCACCGACTTCCACTTTCAGTGCAGCATAATAAACCGGATTAAATACCCCAAATATAATCAATATGAAAATAGACCTACTACACAAATTACAATCAAACATTACTGTATAATGGTTCTTTGTACTCATATTGTTCATCTAGGTACATACTCACCAGCTTATCCCAGTAGTATAATAGCTCAATGTGCAAATAGCTAATAAATGAACCATGACAAGCTTTTATAGGAAAAGAAAAAAAAAACAATGTCCTTTTTGAGGCCTCGTTGTCATGTTATAAATACTGCCGTCTCAATTGTAACGTTATTATCCACCCCGGCAAATTCGATGGAGGACAAAACGTGGCCGCTTCTGAAAGTTTGCTCAAGAAAATCATGTAAAGTCACAACCCGATTCCGAAAAAGTTGGGACACTGCGTAAAAAGTAAAGTTGGCAATGAGTTAGCAATTTTATAAGCCCATATTTTATTCACCCTAGCCGCAATAAGTCTGGAAAAAGTGAAGTTTTTTTTTTATTAAAATTTAACATTTGGAGAAACATTTTACAACTAATTCGCAACAGGTCAGTAAAATGATTGGGTGCGTCTTGGAGAAGTAAATATGGGCGGAGCTTCACCAACCTGTGAAATTGTTTGTCTGATAATTGTTGTCAATGATAATAATGTCCCTCATCATAAAATTGCAAATCATATACGGTACATAGTGTTAATAAATATAGGATGGCAACTGTGTAGAGGTTGGGCACGATGGCTTAGTGGTTAGCACGTTCGCCTCACACCGCCAGGATCCGGGTTCGATTCCCGGCCATGTGTGTGTGGAGTTTGCACGTGCCTCAGGGGGTTTTTCTCCGGGTTCTCCGGTTTCCTCCATAAACATGCACGGTAGGTTGATTACCACCTTTGAAAATTGTCCCTAGTGTATGAATGTCTGTGTGATTGTGAGTGTGTGTGCCCTGCCATGGGTTGGCATTCCATCCAGGGAATCCATCCAGGAATCCACGCCTGAGATAGGCACAGGCTCCCCGTGACCTGAGGGAAGATCGGATAAAGCTGAATGAATGAATGAACTTTTTCGAGACCTGCTGCAGCCATCAAATTTAAAATGACCTTATTTTCCACTTTAAACGTTTGTTGTTTTCCTGTGAATAGAATATGTGTGTATGAGCTCATTGTGTTTCTAACCTGCTCTGTCTAATAAAGCCAGTCCTATAACTGTTGTTTTAAGCTGGTTTTCGTCTGCTTTTGCCTTTCAGGCCTGCCAGTACTACAACTCCCAGCTGCATGTGGTCGAGTACAAGCATCAGGAGTTTGCAGGGGACTACCGCACACTGCCCAGGTACTGATATCAAAGTGTTTCCATTACGCTCCTAGTCATGCAAAGGACATGCGTTCGCTCTGTTATTGCAACATATTTCAGGTATCAGTAGACATTCTCAAAGAGCTCTTTCCCTCTCGCCAATCATAATAACACCAGTCAAGTTTGTCTATTTGTTATCTTATCGGTTTTTGATAAAGTGTTGATGTATTGATAGAAATATCATTTCTATAGATGTGTAAACTCATAATTATGAAAAATGCATCAAGATTGGATAAGATTCAGCTTTATTGTTACTGCACATGTGGGTACAATGCAACGAAATACAGTTTGTGCACTTTATAAGAATATAGATTGTATAATAAGTATAACATTTATGAAATGTATATAAAAAAAAAACATTTCTAAAAGTAGTAGAAGTCCGAAAAGAAGCATTATCATTTTAATAAGAAAAAAAATATGAAATTGATATTATGCTTTATTTTTCAGTACTCTCAATAATATTAATATACTGTTATATTAATGTGAACAATATTTAATAAGGCGATTTTCATCATTGCAGTACAATCTAAAACTAACAGTTCAAATATGGACGAAAGAATCATTTATGTGGCAAAGCTTTCTGTGAGACATTTATGGAGCCAATTTAAGGAATATATTTTGTTCCTTTTTCCCTGATATATAGACAGCCAGACAAAGACACAGCCAGACACAGACACAGCCAGACACAGACACAGACAGCCAGACACAGACAGCCAGACACAGACACAGAAAGACACACAGACACAGACAGACAACCAGACACAGACAGATAACCAGACAGACAACCAGACACAGACAGACAACCAGACACAGACAGACAGCCAGACACACACAGCCAGACACAGACAGATAGCCAGACAGACAGCCAGACATAGACAGACTTACTGACTGATTGATTGATTTCTCAACATGCACACAAGTATGTTATGTTACAAGTAAATGTTATGTAAATGTTCAGTTCTATAATATTTCCAGGTGATTTTGGCCGTTTTCGCGTCTTTGTTCAGGTTTTTGTGTGTAATGAAATTTTGAATTAAAATTGTTGTGTGCCTTTAGAAAATTGATTTTTTTTTAAAAAGTATGCCGTATTAATCCCATGCTTATACTGGTTATTCCTATATCTCGCCTGGTTTGTAGAGAATATTTTCGGGTGGGGTTTAAGTGTGTGGTACGAGCAGAAAGCCTGTGTGTGTGCTTGTAGACGTAGATGGCAGACACTGAATTTTCAGCCAACATGTCTCCAGCTCCTTGGACACAAACAAAGCAGCCTGACTGCACTAAAGGACACCTGAATGTGGGGTCCTGTCAGGGTGACACCAGTTGGTCGCTACGACATGATATAAAGATCAGAGGCATTTTAGGAGTCGGATCCATCGGGTTAGTGTGAATACAACCAAAATACAATTAGTGTACAAAAACAAAAAGTGCATATTTAACAAATAAAGAATGTCGGCTAAAACCAATTGTGTATCAGTAATTACACACTGCTGTTGATTCTAGATTCTGAATATCCTGAATGACCCCCTGAATGACACACAAACACACATACACATACACACACACACACACACACACACATATATATATTAGATTTTTCATTAAATTCTTGCTACGAGTCTTTCAGAAAGGAAGGCATAGTGGTAAAGAATAAGCATGAAGTACCGAGAACAAGTGAGTTTGTTATGCAACTGAACCTTCGTGTTGTGAAATGATCCACAAACATCTGGGCTTCGCAAACATCTGCTTGCTAAGAAGCAATCAGATGCTGAAACATCTGGTCACCAGTGGTCCTGTGGTGCTATCTTTTAATTGATTGATTGGGTGATTCATATACATAGTTCTGAATGTTTTTACAAATATTCAGGCCATGTTTCCTAATAGTTTGATGACCGAAAAAAGTGGCCCACGCTGACGTGCCAAACCTCGGATTCACCTCCACACCCTTCCGGCACATGAGCAAAATAACAGCCTGATCGAATGGGAAATCCAGCAGCTATAGAATGCGTAATAGGAAATGTAGCCCTGCTGTTTCGTGCCCTCTTAATGGCTAAACGCACTCCGCCCGAATTGCGCAGGTCAGAAATCAGGTTACGCGTCGTCCATTTATCAGCTCGCCAGGCCGTCCGGGAGAGGGAGGGATGGAACTGAAAGCGAGAGAAAAGAGGGAACAAATTAAATCAAGAGCAGGATTCAGGATGGGCAGCTTCATGGAGGACGACGGGTTTCAGTGGTAAGACGCGGAGCGCGTGCCTGCTAACATAATGGACGTCTCCCTCTCATCCTCTGCTGTCCTCTATTTTCAGAAAAGACGATGGATTAGAGAACATGTTCCCTTTCCTTCGTGTTCACTATTAAACCTGTTCTAGGGGGGTTTGTTCTCTTTTTTTTAACCATAATCCTTTTTTGTGTGTGTTCTCTCCATTTCTCTCAAAACAACAGGAAATTGCACAAGGCTCTGAAGTTGCCCTCACACTCATTCGAGATCGACCATGAAGACGTAGATAAGGATGAGGTCAGTTCCTGGTGCTGCTTGACCACTTGCTGATGACTTAAGATCTCACTAGAACATGTAGAAAAACAAAACCAAGACAGAAATGAATACACTATATACATAGATACCTTTTATTCTGGGCTTCTGTCTGTGCTTCGCTCCATTGGGGCTCGAAATCAGATAACAGATCTCAGAGTTTCCTGTGAAGGAAGTGTGTTTCCATCTTGTGTGAGTTTCCGTCTGAAACATTGTGGGTTATTTTTTATTTGAAGGACACAACGTCTTTATCATCGTCCAAAGGTGGAGGAGGAGGTGGAGGTAGTGGTGGTGGTGGAGGAACAGGCGTTTTCAAATCAGGATGGCTCTACAAAGGGAACTTCAACAGCACGGTCAACAACAGCATCACTGTTCGGGTAAGGGCGTACGCCAGACACTTCATTCATCGAGCTCTCCGACGAATCCTCCTACTGCACTAATCACCTAATCAGGAAATATAATCGAGCTTGTTTGGGAAAGTGCTTCCCTCAGTTCGGCGCTCTCGGCCCGTATAATCAGATTCACTTAGATATTGAAAGGCACAGATCGAACTAAGATATAGTAAACATGATTAAAATCACAACGTGGTTAATTTGATTATTTGATTGGTCAGAAGGTGTTTTCATGAACTTTAGCTCCAAGCCATTCATTTCTATACCAACCTCGCAATGCATCTTTCAGATTTATGATTTTATTTCAAATAAATATTGTTTAACTCTCAATACAGTTAAATTGGATTTAAAACAATTCTGTAATGGAAATCACTGGAAAGGTTTATTAAAGCCTGTTATGGAATTTGTTGTGGAACCGTTTTTTCGGAATTGGGTTTGTGTATATGTAAAATGGCACGTTTTGTTGTGTTTTATTTATAAAAAGAAGAAATTTCAAACAGGCATGCGTTACTGAGGCACAAACAGGGGGAGGGGGAACTCAGACAATTAAAAAAAAATGTCTATGCAGTGCAAAACCATACATTGTGAAATAAACATATACCTCAGGGAATGGTTTGGATCAAGTGTACATTTAAATGTAATGAGAACCTTTACGTTACCCGGGTCACATGACCCAACAAGAAGTCATTGCACTAATGCAATTGAAACTTTTGGCTTTGTAAAGAGCACATTTGTTTTTCCATTATGTCAGCAAGCTCGAAGTCGAACCGTCGGCTTCCATTTCGGATTTGCAGATAATGGGATCCGGTACGCCGATGTGGTCGGTTTACTAGAACTGCTCTGCATTACAGTGTGGCATTGTGTCTTGTTTATTGATGTAAAAGAAATGTTAAAGATATTAAAGCGCCAATGTATCTCCTAAAACTCGGCCTGATATAAAAGTAATGCGGTTCCTATGAGTAGTCTCATTTCAGTTTTTAAGTGTATTTGATAGTTTAGAGAAGATTTACCACACAGCTAAACCACAGTGAAAGTTAAGCTTGTGGTTGTCTTACCATTGTTTTCCTATTCTGAGATTATTTCATTGTTTTAGCGTGTAGCTTCAAGTTACAATATTTTAACCTGAAAGTTTAAAACATTTTATGACACAGGCATGCTAGTGTAGTGAGATGGTGCACTTGCTGGCATGGATATTTTTAGAATTTCTGTTGTAAAACACACACACACACACACACACACACACATTACCTCACACTTAAATATAACAGTGTGAAAGGTGTTATAAGTGCACTCAGTATCTCTCCTAATCATCTAAAACATAAAGTGGAAATGGTTTTGAATACAAAGTTATTAAATAATGTGGTAAAACATAAATTATTATTTGAGGGAAAAAAAATATTTTGCTTCACAGTAAAAAAAAATAAATAAAAAATATCTAAGATCTTTCAGCTAGCTGTACTCTGATGGATTAGCCATCAAGCAATTCGCTAATCAGTCTTAGCTAATCAGTATTGGCTAATTATATATTCTTTAGGGAACTGGTTTTAGTTGAAAGATTCAGGAAAACAGCTAAGTAAAACTCTTTCACAAAGAGAAAGTAAACAACTGACAGAAATCCTGACAGAAAAGTGGACTCTATCTGATCAAAAGTGTGCTAGCATGATCTAGCTAGCATTAGCTGTTTTTTAATTATCCACTTAATAAACAAGGAAAAAAACATTTGGTGAAAGTTTATTAAGCATTCTCTATATTTAAATGAGTTCAGTTAACGGTGTAAGTCTAGTTTGGTCTAATACTGTGTGTCTCTGTGTAAACTAACAAGTTTTTTTTTTTTTTTAATACATCACCCAGGAAAATCATTATACGACCAAAAGTATTATATTTTCCAGATATATTCAATTTTAGTCAATTAAATTTTATTTGTAGAGCGCTTTTTACAATTTCTCATCGTCTCAAAGCAACTTTACATAATACTTACGTATGAAAAATGGCCCTAATTGTTTCTATGTGTAATATATGTGGTTTGTTGCCAAACTGTTGCCACAAAGTTGGAGCTACACAGTTGATCGGTACAAATTTTCCTTCACTTGAACTAGAAGACCCATTTAAAAAAGAATGCATTTTTTTTCAGCCACATGTGATTCCTTTGGGTTGGAGACTTGTATTTATATATGACATCTGTAGATGGAGTCACATAAAATGCTGCCTTCTCTTGAACTACTAGACACAAAGGTTTTTCACCATAACAATCTTTATTCTCACACCTATACGTTTGCCTTCGCAGTCGTTCAAGCGGAGATATTTCCAACTGACACAACTAACTGACAACTCGTACATCATGAACTTCTACAAAGACGAGAAAATCTCAAAGGAGCCTAAAGGGTGCATATTCCTGGACTCGTGTACAGGGGTAGTTCAGGTTAGTACTCAATTGAAACACAAGTAATAAATATTTGTATATCATACTGCTAGTGGGGCACGGTGGCTTAGTGTTTAGCACGTTCGCCTCCCATGTTTGCCAGGGTCCCCACACGATTCCCGTGTTGGCAATGTGTGTGTGTAGTTTGCATGTTCTCCCCGTACCTCAGGGGTTTTTCTCTGTGTTCTCCCGTTTCCCCCGGTCCAAAAACATGCACGGTAGGTTGATTGGCACCTTGGAAAATTGTCCCTAGTGTATGAATGTGTGTGTGATTGTGAGTGTGTGTGTCCTGCGATGGGTTGGCATTCCATCCAGGGTGTATCCTGCCTTAATGCCCATAGACGCCTGAGATAGGCACAGACTCCCCGTGACCCGAGGGAAGATCAGAGATAGCGGTAGAAGATGAATGAATGAATGAATGATGCTGCTAGTATTCTTAGTGTTTAACTTTGGTATTCCTTGTCAAGGTCTTGATCATTTGCGTTTTTGCGTACAGAATAACCGATTGAGGAAGCACGCCTTTGAGCTGAAGATGAACGAGGTGACCTATTTCGTGCTGGCAGCAGAGAGCGAACAGGACATGGAGGACTGGATCAGCACGTTAAACCGTATCCTCCAGATCAGCCCGCCCGAGGGTCCGGCTCTGGACCGCAAAAGCATGGACCTGTCAGATACTAGACAGGGTGAGTCTAAAACAATGGTTGCCAATGGTGGATGAAGTACACAAAGTATGTAAGTAAAAGGAGAGAGATAAATAATACTCCAGTAAAAATACTCCCTTTAACATTTCACTTACAAGCCCATGGGTGTTGTGGATGTCAAGTTAGAGTTTCATCCATCATGTATTCCCCGCAAAATTTCCTGTTGAACTAGTGATGAACTGTAGGTTCTTGCTAAGTAGAAGTGGCAGGCGGAATAAGTGCAAAACGGAGCGCGCTCTATGATGAATATCGGCTTGCTGTGTGTTTGAACAGTTATTTAATCCAGTAATAAATAAAAGGAATTTCGCAAAATGTAAAAAATGAGTAAAAAGATATTTGGCTTGTGAACTATAGTGAATGTAAAGTCTCCCTAACTGGAAATACTTAAATAAAGCACAGATATAGTACAGGCAAAAGAAAAAAGAAAGCTAAATTTGCAACTTTACAGTAATTTTGTAACTGTCCACCACTAATAAGTGCGATATATCCATTGTTCATTATGAACTTCATAATGTAGCTCAATAGTCCAACTAGAGCATAATTTAGGTCTTCATTTTGATTCTTTTGCTTCTATTAAAGTAGCAATCATTTAAATTTCAGCTTTACAGTAATGTGAATATTTTAGCACCATATTTTTTACAGCTCTATGCTATTCAAACTTAATAAAACGGGGGCTGCATTTTGTCTTGTATGAAAGAAACGCTGTGCAGGGAATGAATATCTTTCAAAATGAGAGTAGAAAAAAGTCCTTAGTTCAACATCGACTTCAATTATTTGAACATTAACAAAGCGAAAGTTTGGACTGAGGGTTATGAAGGTCAGCATGGGCCGAGCAGAATGGTGCCTTGTAGCTTTACGTTGTGTCTCTGCTCTCTTTACCCGACACAATTATCAAGCCCTGAATGAACACCTACTGTCTGGCTGGACACAAATAAACACAGCAGGAGGCGAATCCCAACTGTAGGTGTTCATCCAGTACTGTGGTTCTGCACACAAGCAAGCCTTTCAATTGGTAACATCTCTTTGTCTAGCTGGCGCTGATGCGAATAAAGTTAGACCTGTTTACATACCAGCCCTGAAATATTTAGCAGATCTGAATCAAGGGGGGGGGGTAAATAAATAAATAAACGGCTGGTCTGTTAGGAAAAATATACAAAAAAAAAGAAAATGGTGATTTAGAAAACAATGCGAATAATTCTGTGCACTCTTAAATGTTACTTTTCTGTTTATTTTTTATTATTATTTTTTTTAATAGATATTTTAGATCCGACCTTGAATAACGGTTGCCACTCAGAAAATGAGGAAACGACGGAAAACGGAATCAATCCCGAATTAGCCAAGGTGACATCGAACTTCCATTCTCGGTTGCAATTCTTTATTTCGAGTACATTATTAAAATATTATCTTGTTCTATCAGTACATCAGTGAAACTGAAGAGACGGTGAGAACAGCAAGAAGAGAAGAACGGCTGAATTTGTTCTCTCTGGATCCCGATACTCCGGTTCGTCTACTGTCATAAACACACAACACGACAACAAGTCACGCTGCTGCTGACTGTCGAAGGGCGTGTGTTCTAGGTTTTGAGGAGTCCACGGGGGGATTCGGGGGAGCCGGCGACCGTCCGGCATTTCGAGGAGAAGCTGGGGAAGAGACTAATGATTTTCTGCCGCTCGCTCAACCTCACCCTGCAGGGCTGTGTGAATGAGACGGAGACAGAGCCGGTCACTAATGTGAGGCCAAACAAGCGGACATACGCCACTGTCGAATTTACTCTGCATAGAGTTATGAGAAATGTGCATTCTAGTAATTCGTATGTCTAGACGTTTGTCTGTTGAACAATAAACTCAGGATGGTGGAGTTTTGATTATGAGAATGTGACAGGATAGACATTTACTGGATCTCCCAGACATTATTAGAATAAATATTTGATTAACATGTGTGTGTGTGTGTGTGTGTGTGTGTGTGTGTGTGTGTGTATATGTGTGTATATGTGTGTGTGTGTGTGTGTGTGTGTGTGTGTGTGTATATAAATATATATATATATATATATATATATATATATATATATATATATATATATATATATATATATATATATATATAATGTTACCCCAAATATTTATATGTATATATATTTGGGGTAACCTATATTTTAATGATAATGTGATTGTGATATTCTTTGCTTAATAATCAACTGTTGCCTTTTTAAGTGATATAAATTCTCACGTTTATGTGATATAAATGTTCAAACAAGGAAATGTTATTTCATATTTGCTTAGCTTATTTGCCACTTCTGTTCTCTGGGTTATTTACTGTTTCTCTGGATTTCTCCACCTGGCTGCTGCTTTTGTTTAGATCGAGCCTTTCTTTGTATCCTTGGCACTGCTGGACACCCGTGAGAACAGAAAGGTCTCGGCCGACTTCCACGTGGACCTCAACCACGACGTCGTGCGGAAAATGCTCAGCGGCTCGGGGAGCCCCGGATCGCAGGGCACACCTGGGGATCCAGGAGGAGTGCAGGAGAACGGTTTGAAGTCTCCGACAGAGAAGCGAAGTGGCGACTGCCAGCTCAGTCAGGAACTGGAGAACTGGTTGTGCTTTCCTAAACAGGTATCAGACTCATTCAGGTGTTAAACCTCAAATAACCATAACACACACACACACACAGGAAATGCATTGCAGGTTTATTTTTCTTATCTGAAACATTCTTTGCGGGTTTGTGTTTGTGCACAACAGGCTATCTTCTCCATCACGAATCCTCATACGGATATCGTGATGTTGGCTCGGATAGAAAAAGTGCTTATGGGTAACATCACAAGTGGGACAGAGCCATACATTAAGAACACGGACAACAGCAAGGTAACATTACATCCCTTTTTGCCTCACTTTTCCTCTTTCAAAAGTATATTGTTATATTATATATGAAATATGAAATTATTTGTCCATATAAGGAAAGCCCAAAGAACCCTTTTATTTTTAAAATAAATAAAATAGTGTATATAGACTAGTTAATAATCGAATGATATCTTGATATAAGACCGCTAGTAAATATTTTTTTACTGTTATCCAGTATTAGAATGCAGTTCTCCTGTTGTTATTTGATCAATTACCTGACTTACATGTGCACATTCATGGTCCTGTTACAAACAATAACAGTAATACATTACAAATTAGTATTCCCCAAACGGGAGAGAAATGATGGTGGGACATGTGTATATATATATGTGTGTGTGTGTGTGTGTGTGTGTGTGTGTGTGTGTGTGTGTGTGTGTGTGTGTGTGTGGTGTGTGTGTGTGTGTGTGTAAATATGTGTCCCACCATCATTTCTCTCCCGTTTGGGGAATCCGTTTATTTGAACCGCATGCTGTATGCTATATTTAATTTTACCTCTATATCTTTCCCATGGAACGATTTGTAAAAGGCCCTAAAAAATGATCCAGAACAGAAGTTTCTTTCGTACTTACATAGCCATACCGATGAAAGCATACTTGTCTTAGCGCATTCCTTCCTTTACGAGAGCTCCAAAAGAAATCTCTTATAAATAAATATATATATATATATATATATATATATATATATATATATATATATATATATATATCCTATTTTTATAGTCCTATTTTAAGTGCTTCATCATTCAAAGGCCAGATGGTTTTAAAGTTCCTCTCATTGACCTAAAATACTCCCCCTTCCATCCTCCTCGCCGAAAAACAGGATCCTTAGCGTAGTATAAATTGATCGTGCAGACTTCGTAATGGCTTGTCAATAACGAGACACCTACATGTGTCGGAGCAAAACACGAGAATGTTATGAATGTGTTTTTTCAGTACATTTATAAACACTTTCTTAGATTTTTGTTTTTTTTTTGCCAGACTGTTCAAAAGATGCTGAAATCCAACAAGCAGTTCTGTAGCAAGCTGGGGAAATACCGCATGCCTTTTGCGTGGTCAGTAAGGTAAGTGCAGTCATCTTGTATTCGCTCGGCACCCTAAAGTGCAACCACTAATGTGGAAAACGTGACCCGTTTACACACTTGAAGTCAGCCTACTTGAAGTGTCAAGTGCGAAGGAAATCGCTATGGAATTTGGCGTCTAAGTAGCATTCGCGAATGAATCGCCCTCTTCGTTGTCTTCATTGACCCAGGTCAGTGTTTAAGGACAACCATGGCACGGTGGACCGCGAATCCCGCTTCTCCCCCCTGTTCAAACAGGACAGCAGCAAGATTTCCACCGAAGATCTGCTCAAGCACATTGCAGAGTACAGAAAGTACAGCAGTAATTCCCGTTTTGTACACAAATACATACACTCATCTTTATTGCGTGTAGAATAAGTGAAATGGTGTTTTTTTTTTTTTTTTTTTATATTTCAGGGCGGAGAAGACGAGTAAACTCCAGACCGTCCCCGGAAGCCTGGAGATCAGTGTAGACTGCGTCCCAATGGAGCATCCCAGTAAGACCTCTGCATATTAGCAGTAACTATACATATTAGAGTATAGGACTTTACTATGCTTATATACCGTTTCATAAAATGCACCCTTCACAATAATGTGATAAATAAAGCAAATAGCATTTCTGAAGTCCCTAAGACGGTACGAGGAAGAAGCTTGAAGAAGACTCAAAAAGAAACCCATCCTCCTCCGGGTTGCACTGAACGGCCCATTCATTTTCATTCTGTCATTGTTATCAACTGTTCAGCTAATGGACATTTAGATGAAAACTCTGCTCATGGCCATTTCAGGCGTAAGCCATTAGAATGAAGCATCCTATAAAGCATTTTGGTATCATTGACCACCTCTAAAAGGTTTTCTGATGGTCTGTGCTCTTGTATTCCAACTGTTCATGAAGCGTGGAACCCCGAAAAGTCCTCGCACGCTGTGAAAAAACGTAAACAAATAGAGTATTCAATCTTTTTAATCCACGTTTTATTCACATACAAAAAGTAACACATGTTTACTGTAACTGTATCTGTTCCCATTTTAAGGTTTGAATTTCGGGGCTTTAACAGGTTTTGTAGAGCATTAGAATAGGGAACAGGAGGTCCTAGGTTCAAATACCAGCAGCCATACCAAACCTCCCACTGCTGGACCCTTAAACCCCGCCCCCCCCTAAATTCACACCAACATCCAGCATTCGTCTTTCCCTCCTGCCTGGTACCCCATGTCCCTCCTCGGCACCTCTGTCTAGCCACCCTCACCTCATCTCCTAAACGTCCTACATGCGCAGTCCCTCTAATAAACTCGTATCTAATCCATCATCGTCCCTCCCAATGAAAATCTCAGCATCTTCATCTCCGGCTCCGCCCCGTCTTTCAGTCCACGCCCACTGCCGTACGTCGCAGGTCTCGGCACAGTCTTCTTAACTTTCCCTTTCACTATTACTCACAAATCACTCCTGCAAACTCTTCTCCACCCGCTCCACCCTGCCTGCACTCTTTTTCTTCACTTCTTCTCCATTCCCACCTGCTCCACCCTTTCTGCACTCTTTTCTTCACTTCTCTCCACCCTTCCTGCAATTTTTTCTTCAATTCTCCACCCGCTCCACCCTTCCTGCACTCTTTTCTTCACTTCTCCACCCACTCCACCCTTCCTGCACTCTTTTCTTCAGTTCTCCACCCGCTCCACCCTTCCTTCATTCTTTACTTCACTTCTCCACCCGCTCCACCCTTCCTGCACTCTTTTCTTCACTTCCTCCACCCTTCCACCCTTCCTGCACTCTTTTCTTCACTTCTCCACCCCGCCACTCCACCCACTCCACCCTTCTTCACTCTTTTCTCACCCCTTTCTTCTTCACTTCTCCACCCGCTCCACCCTTCCTGCACTCTTTTCTTCACTTCTCCATTCACTCCACCCTTCCTGCACTCTTCACTTTTCTACCCGCTCCACCCTTCCTGCACTCTTTTCTTCACTTCTCCATTCACTCCACCCATCCTGCACTCTTCACTTTTCTACCCGCTCCACCCTTCCTGCACTCTTTTCTTCACTTCTCCACCCTCCACCCACTTTATCCTTCCTGCACTCTTCACTTTTCCACCCGCTCCACCCTTCCTGCACTCTTTTCTTCACTTCTCCACCCACTCTATCCTTCCTGCACTCTTTTCTTCACCTTTGTAACACATTCTGCACTACTTTGCAATAGTACTTCCACCTGCACCACCTCTTTTCACACACCCCTGTCGTACTCCTACTGACTTTCTTTCCCGTTCTCTCCAGCTCATACCTCCACCTAGTCTCACCAGAAATCACAAGATCATCCCCAAACATCATAGTCCAAAGTGCGTTAAAATGTAAGTCGGGTCTTCTGTCCTTCTGCGAAGACCAAGTTGCTGAACTTTTAGGAGAGGAATGTTATCCCATATGTGTCTTTGTTTTATTTACATTTTATGTGTTTTAGCTTTGGGTTGTAAACTAGTAAGAGTTATAAAACGGGTTAAGAATAGGGTTAAAATGAGTGTAAAAACCACAAGCTGAAAAGATGAGGGTACAAAATGTCCCTGCTTTGCTTAATCCTGCTCATGTGTTCTGCATTGTCCCCAATCCTATTAGATCTTTTAAATGCCTCCCTACGAAAAAAAAAGAACGAAAACACACTGCATTTTATACCCTGCAGACTGCGTGACTTCGTCGTGCGTCCCCGTGAAGCCGTTTGACGACTGCAGTGTGCACGCTCCCACCGTCGAGGTCGACGAGTTCCTGCACGAGTCGGCCAAATACGCCCAACCGTACCGAGTTTACAAGAATCATATTTACGTGTACCCAAAACACCTTAAATACGACAGCCAAAAAAGCTTCGCCAAGGTACGTCCGAGACTTGGCTGTTTATTTTTTTTTTATCAAATGTATTGATTTATAGAAACGTTATACGTGAACGACTCTATTATACAATATATACAACCGTTGTATGTACTTTATGACTCGTATTCTTCTACTAATCCCAATTTATCGCCTCCTTTCTCCTTCAAGGCTCGCAATATCGCCGTTTATGTCGAGTTTCGCAACTCCGACGAAGAACAGGCTAAACCGCTGAAGGTAAAAAGAAAACCGTCTGAAAACGTCTTCCTTCTTTACGTCCTTTTGTCCGTTTTTTTTAGCCAAATAACAAATACAGATGAAAACGTCCCGTTTCAGTGCATCTACGGGAAGCCGGGCGGTCCAGTGTTCACCACAGCTGCCTGCTCTACGGTTCTTCACCACTCGCAGAACCCCGACTTTTACGACGAGGTCCTTTCTTTTAGACACCGCTCCTAGTCCTTCCTTCCCTCCAAGGTTGAGTTTCTGAGTTTTCTTTCTCTCTCTCTCGCTCTCTCTCTCTGAAAATAGGTGAAGATTGAGCTTCCTACGCAGCTCCACGAGAAACACCATCTGCTCTTCTCGTTTTTTCACGTGACGTGCGATATCAATGCCAAGACCAGCTCAAAGAAGAAAGAGGCTCTTGAAACCCCAGGTACAACTAAGGGACAGGAAACCTATTACATGTTTTATGTACCTTTGGTAAAATGTAATTTGTGTGTGTATGTGTGTGTGTGTGTGTGTGAAACAGTGGGTTATGCGTGGCTGCCTCTTTTGAAAGACGGCCGTCTGACATCTCAGGAGTTTAACGTTCCGGTCTCGTGCACTCTCCCCACTGCGTACCTGCTTATTAAAGAGCCATCGTCCAATAAGGTACGAGCGAAATATCTTTCCCCTATTTGTTTCGATTTAGGGTCAAAGGTTTACTACGCTTCTATAGTTCCTCAATTCAAATGGTTTCATTGGTTTCGAAAGAAGTTAATTCCGATGTGGAACATGTGTGGACGCTCTTGGGACTGACTGCTGAATAACGTGATCGGTTGCAATTATTTAGATTTGTAGATCCCCTTTTTTTTATTAACTTTAACGTTTTTATGAAATAAGATAATAAGTTCAGGACTATTAGCACTCTTAAATCTCGGAACTGCACACCTATCATTGGATTGTTATCCTATTGTGTACCCCTGTTACTATGTATTAGCGTGTTATCTGGTCTCCAAGACGTTACATGCATTTTTCTGAACAAGCAACACCAATCTGCCGCTTGTTTCACACCAACATCCTGTCTTCCCTCACCACATCCCTAAACCTCCTCCTTGACCTTCCTCTTGATCTCCTGCCTGCCACCTTTATCCACAGCATTCTTTTCCCAATGTACCCCATGTCCCTCCTCTGCACTTATGTCTAGCCTCCCTCACCTCATCTCCAAAACATCCTAAAACATGCACCGCCCCTCTGATAAACTCATTTCTAATCCTGTCCGTCCTCGACACTCACCGTCTTCAACTTCTCCACCTCCAGCTCCGCCTCCTGTCTTTTACGCCACACCCCCTGGCTCCCCAAATATTGTCTTTCTCTAAAGAATGCACATTTGTTTGGTTGTTGATTAAGTGGTGCCCCTGAAATGTTTTTGTTTTAAATCAGATTAAAGCACTGAATGACTATTAAATGAATTATACGTCAACATTAATAAGTAATCCATCGCAATATCATGTGTGTATACGTTTCCAGTCATCTTCTAAAAGGAGGATTGGCTTTAATAAATGATGTTCTTATGTTTTGTTTAAATATGTACAGAGTGTATTCTAGCCTTAGTGTGTCCTAGGATAGGATCCCGAACCCAATGGATCCTGCCTGGGATAAATCTTTGATTCACAAACGAGTGATTGGCTTTCTGATTCGCGCGTCTGAAACGGACGAAAATTTCCCAAGCTTGATTTTTGAAATGGCCGAATCTGTCAGATTTTGGCACCAGCCCGAATTTCCATAACCGGGGTTTTATGGGGTTATAAAGCATAACTCAAATATAGGTTGAACTCTTCTGTTCCCAGAATGGATCGGATGTAAAATGGGTAGATGGAGGAAAGCCTGTCTTCAAGGTGTCAACACTGGTGCTGTCCACAGTATATACTCAGGTAATACACACACACACACACACACACACATGCTCACACGCATATATATATATATATATATATATATATATATATATATATATATATATATATATATATATATATATATATATATATATATATATATTTGCACTTAATACACAAGGTGGTATTAAAAACGTTTCGAGATTAGCTAGAATGCTAACATGCTAGTCTCCTGGGCGTGATTTTCTCAAATGACGCAAAAAACAATGAGCGTGCACTTGCCATTTTTGGTCGCGGATATAATGAACCCTTTCTCGAATGGCTTTAATAAATGACCCTTATGTTTTGTTCAAATATGTACAGAGTGTATTCCAGCCTTAGTGTGTCCTAGGAAAGGATCCCGAACACATCGGATACTGCCTGGGATAAATCTTTGATTCACAAAAATTGTGAAGACACTGTCCATGTATTGTCCACGACGGCAAGACCTATGAAGGCCGGCGCTCCCTGTGACTGTGCACGCGGCCGTGTGCTGCCATCTGCTGGCGTGTTACAAAACTAGACTCAAAATATTGCGATACCGTTTTTTAATCATATGTCAGCATGAATACATTCAAAATGTTTTTTTTTTGTTTGTTTTTTTAGGACCCCCATCTTAACCGGTTCTTCCAGCAGTGCCAAAAACGAGAGACCGATCTCTCACAACCTCCTACCTCAAACTTTATCAACTGCCTAAAGGTAAATAAATAAATACATTTTTAAAAATGTCCGTCCGAATACAAATCTGATTCGGCTCGCTCTTTCCTATCAGGGCCTTCTTAGCATGGAAAGGAATCACGTCATTATCCGCTTCCTGCCCATCTTTTTTAACCAGCTCTTTAAAGTCCTCATCCAGAACGACTCGGATGAGGTCACCACTTCCACCACCAGGTGCTTTGCTTTTATATATATATATATATATATATATATATATATATATATATATATATATATATATATATATATATATGGGTCAAGGATCTATTCATTTCCTTTTTTTTTTTCTAAAGCCCGCCCTGTTTTTATTCACCTCAGGGTCCTAGTTCACATCCTCGCCAAGTGCCATGAAGAAAACCTGGACCACTATATGCACTCTTATATAAAGGTGCGTATGATGCTGCAGAATACTAAGTAGTACCCTCTCCTTGATTCTGGTAACAATGACCTTTACTTAAAATGCTTACAGACCGTATTCACAGTGAGATCGCATTTTACCCAAATTCAAGCTTGAATGCATAATGCAGTAAGACACGAGGGAGGCATGCTTGAATAAGGGCAGTACTAGATATGCAAAGAGTCACTTTGGCCATGAACACACACACACACACACACACACACACACACACACACACACACACACACAGCTCTGGGTGTGAAAACGTGAACCCATTTTATTTACGCTAGAAAAGCAAGAGAGAAAACCAGGACCTGTTTCATATTCTCTGCAAACAACCAATCAATCTTTTCGAGGACGGCTAGATAGATAGAGAGAGAGAGAGAGAGAGAGAGAGAGAGAGGAGGGAGGAAAAGGGTAAACCGACGAGCCGGGCGACGTAACCATGGTAACTGATTGGTACAGTGTCTGCAATGGTAACCAGTAAAGAGGCTTTTGCTCTGCTAGAGCTCTGCATTGCAGGGTGTGCGCAGATACAGATGTGTGAATGTCCTGCACATGTGTTGTGCTCTGTGTGTGTGTGTCTGTGTGTGTGTGTGTGTGCTGTGTTAAACAGGGACACTAGAACTCTGCGCTTTGAATATGTATGCTTAACAAATATTAAGAGGATGTGAGGTGGAGCACAGAATGAAAACAGCAGCCATCAAAAACAGCCACATCCTGCATCAATCGTGCGTGTGTGTGTGTGTGTGTGTGTGTGTGTGTGTGTGTGTGTGTGTGTGTGTGTGTGTGTGTGTGTGTGTGTAAAATATACAGTTACTGAGACGAAAAAAAGCTCTGAGATTACTCAGTTTAATGTTATTGTGTTTTGTAAACACTATACATAGCATGCTGCTTTTTTTTTTACACACACACACACACACACACACACACACACACACACACGTACCAGAGAACCATCCGTCCCCACCTCCCACCCAGTCTACGAAAGTCCAAAAATAATTGATTCCTCCTGGGATCCGAATGTTTCCCCTTTTAGAGCCGCCTATAACTTTCTACAAATATGTGGATGATGAAATCCTTTCTTACCCTTCATTCACACAGGACATGCCCTTTACTTGTTTTTTTTTTTTGTTTGTTTGTTTGTATCCAAAGAGAAACCCTAATACCGAAAATTGTTTAGATTATCAACTGCTATTTTATTTTCATTTCACTTCTAGGATCGTACTAGCATCAATAGCATTTTACATTTATTATAAAGCCAGAAAATTCTTGTATTTATTTTTTGTGTTTCTGTTCATCAGTTAGAAAAGGTTACTGTAAAAAGAATAATTACCTCAGGCAATGTGCTCCATAAAACTGGTCGGGGAAATCGTTAAGCCGTGTCGTATGTAATCGGTACGTACTGGAAAAGGAAACGTTGGTTCTGACACACACCTGTTTTGTTTTATAGCTAGCTAGTTATGTTTAGCTAGTTATGTTTACTAAACATAACATAGCGAGTGTTAGCTCAGGCTACGTGATTCGGATCAATTTAAAAACTTTCCGTCTAAAACTTTCCGTCCTTAGTTTTATAGTCGTTATTGATTGGAAGATGGGGAACGGTGGCTTAGTGGTTAGCACATTCGCCTCACACCGCTAGGGTTCGGGTTCGATTCCCGTCTTGGCCATGTGTGTGTGGAGTTTGAATGTTTTCCCCGTGTCTCAGGGGGTTTTACTCCGGGTTCTCCGGTTTCCCCCAGGTCCAAAAACATGCACGGTAGGTTGATTGGCACCTTGTAAAATTGTCCCTAGTGTGTGTGTGTGTGTGTGTGCCCTGCGATGGGTTGGCATTCCATCCAGGGTGTATCCTGCCTTAATGCCCATAGATGCCTGATATAGGCACAGGATCCCTGTGACCCGAGGGAAGATCGGATATAGCGGTAGAAGATGAATGAATGAATGAATGATTGGAAGATTATTAATGCCAAGCGGCCCTTCAGAAAGGCTCTTGACCCTTTGTGCTCCTAAAATGGTTGCTCTCGAACCCCAACTTCCTAATATTTTCTGGGATGTGCCATGTAAGAATTTCACTGTGCTGTAATATACAAGTGACAATTAAAAGGCCCCGGCCCACCTTTTCACGGCAAATGGGCGGAGTATGCATGTGTTTGGGTGTTTCTAATCCGCATGTACGTTTGGAAATTATTTTATCTGATATACTTTATTGATCCCGGGAGGGAAATTCTCTCACATCTGAGCGTGTTTGTCTAAATATTGATTCGTCACAAAAGCAGCTTTACGAAACTTTCTAACAGAGTCCACCAATTACTGTCCAATAGAGAGTTTTTCGTGTTGATACTAAACATAACATAGCGAGCGTTCACTCAGGCTACGTCTACTCTGATTCCGATAAATTTGAGAACTAAAAACATCCTTAGCTTTTTTTAGTCGTTTGTGATTGGAAGATCACTCTTGCCAGACTTTTCGGCCGTTAAGCACGGCTCTTAACCCCTTTTTAACATTTCACCTGAGAATTTCACTGTGCTGTAATATACAAGTGACAATTAAAAAGCGTCCGCCCCCTCTCTCACCTTTTCATGTTAAATGGGCGGAGCATGCAAGTGTGTGGACGTTTCCATTCTGCATATACGTTCGGCAATGCAAAGTATAGTTTTTGGGTTTTTGTTTTTTTACAGTGGGGAAAAAAATGTAACGCACTTCTATTTCCACAGTTTGTGTTTAAGACCGAGGCGCATGGATTCCGCACCGTGCACGAGGAGCTGGCCAAAGGCATGAATTCTGACCTGAAGAGCAACGAGCAGCCGGCTGTAAAAAACATCCTCAAGGTGAGCTCCCTGAAAACACACACACACACACACAGACACACACACACATATGCACAGATTGGACTTTTTATCTCTAAAATGCTTGTTTTCTTTCCTTATAGTTTTCTTGGTTCTTTCTGGAAATCATAGTAAAGTCCATGGCTCAGCACTTGGTCGATTCCGAGAAGCTCAAAGTAAAGAACGAGGCTGCTTTATTTATTTTTTCCCCACCTTTTATATTAATCGCACCTTCTTTCCATGCCGTATCTCATGTTTACCCACGGGATGTGTGTGTGTGTGTGTGTGAACAGGTTCCTCGGTCACAGAGGTTCCCAGGCACGTTCCTGAGCCACTTGGAGACTCTAATAATGACGATGTCAGACCACATCTACTGGAAGAGTAAAGACCTGCCTGATGAGACGCGCAGTGCCAGCCAGGCTATTGCCGCCTTTGTGAAAGTCAGTGTCTGCGTTTTGCTAAATATTTTTGGGGTTTGTATTCGGATGCCAATACAAGATGGAACGCTTACATGAAGGGATACTTGGAAAAACAAAATGCCGGCAGGGATCGCTTTTATCTAGGATGTTTGGATGAAATCGTTTATTTTGTTGATTGTTGGGTTTCTGTATGTGTGTGTGGGGGCAACATGGACTCAGGACTTTGAGGTTTGCACATAGAGCAGGGGTCACTAACGTGGTGCCAACGTTCTCTCAGGCCTGTTCTAAAAACTCATCAGTGAGATGCATCTAAAATGTTATTTAACTCATTGCGAACTCACAATACTTATTGTGAGAAATCATCAGTGTCATTAATTATAATATATAACTAAAGGTATTTAAAGGTATTTAAGAAGAGTGCGTCAAACTGGTAGCCCTTTGTATGACTCAGTATCCATGAAGTAGCTCTCAGGTTCAAAAAGGTTGGTGACCCCTGACGTCGAGGTTGAGGTTAACAGTTTGCGTGTGTTTTCACAGCGTTGCTTCACTCTGATGGACAGAGGTTTTACTTTCAAACTCATCAGCAACTACATCAACATGATCACAAACAGTGACAACAAGGTAGTGCGAGCGTATTCGCGCCATCCCAATTAAAAAAATTGTAGCACCCAACCTACAATCATAGCAATCGACCTTTTTTTCCAGCTGCTGTGTGAATTCAAGTTCGAGTTCCTGAGGGAGGTGTGCAACCATGAGCACTACATCCCGCTCAGCCTGCCTATCCCTTCTGCCCGAATCACAGGTCAGCCATCTTCCAAAGCCACGCCCTCGTTCTCATCTCCATCTTCATTAACATCGCATTAACATTATCCGTTTCTCTTCGTCCTGTCAGATAAGCTCTCGCCGGAAACGCAAAGCGCGCAGGGTAATTATCACGCATCTGTGCATTGCATCATCATGGAACGCAATATTATTATTCGAGCCAATATTGCATTCTCTCGCGATGACACGTGTCTTATGCATCCATTACTCATCTTCACTCATAAGTCCGATCCTTTTCAGGTATTTTTTCGCTCGATTTTTCCTCCGACCCATTTTCAATGTCCTTCTTTCCTGTCGTTTCATAGTGGACATGCCGGAATACAGCCTGACCGGGGAATTCTGCAGGAAACATTTCCTCACTGGCCTGCTCCTGAGGGAACTCGGCTTGGCTCTCCAAGACGAACAAGACATTCGGCACCTGGCTCTGGCCAGCCTGAAGAACCTGATGGCCAAGCATTCTTTGGATTCCCGTTATGCCTTAAAGGTGACCAGTGAAACCCTTCTTGAGATGGCCCTGCTTTGTATTGTCTGTGAATTCATTGTTTAAAAAAAAGCATATTACGCGTAAATACTGACACATGGAGTGACGTTTGGTTATGGTCATTTTGTCCTCAAAGTTGTCGTGTTAGAAACTGGAGAAAAGGGCAAGTGGAAAGATTTGAGGGAGTCTGACGAGGGCCAAAATGTGACTTCGAATCAGCAGTCTGCAGTGGTCCAGTATAGGGACGTGGTAGCTCAGTGGCATTGGGTTAAGGCATTGGGTTCAAATCCCACCCACCACCAAGCTGAGGGCCCTTGGGCAAGACCTTTCGCCCTCATTTGCTCAGTTGTAAGTCGCTCTGGATATGGGCATCCACCAGACTCTGTAAATGTATGTCTCAAAAGTGGTCCTTGAAAAGAACCATGAGACTTAAAACACTATTTGTACGTCGCTCTAGATAAGGGCATCTGCTAAATGCTGTAAATGTAAATGAACATTAGGGACGTGGTAGCCCAGTGGTTAAGATGTTGGACTCTGGACCAGAAGATCACGGGTTCAAACACCACCAACACCAAACTGCCACTAGTGGACCCTTGAGCAAGGCCCTTAACCCTCAATTGCTCAGTTGTAAGTAGCTCTGGATAAGGGCGCCTGCCAAATGCTGTAAATGTAATGTAAATGAACCAGGACGTGGGCGGCCATCGATGCACATAGGGAATGAAGGCCGGCCGAGTCATGTCTAGAAACTTTCTGCCATTCTGATCATAAATATATGACGTAGTACGCAGTGAAACGAGACGACGTTAATCCAAGGACCCGGGTGCTACATAAAACAACATGCCCATGTGGTTCCGATCCAACAGGTGAGCTCCTGTCGCGCAAATTGCTGAAGAACTTAATGCTGTTAATGTTTGATTTGTCGGCCATACACTTATGCCGAGCAGGTGCTTATAAATGTTTATAGACACTTCCCAGTGGCGTTAATAAAGATTATATATTTATTCTATACAAGGGGTTTTGCTGCACGACATGTTCTCGTTTTATATCTTTTTTTCTTCATGAAAGAAATGGCCGGGAAAATCCCAAACTGGTCGTCTATGAACATTTACAATGGATTTAAAAAAAGAAGAGAGAACAGTAATCGAAAGAACTGGGAAGCACTTTGTGTGCAGAAAAAAAAATGTAATGCATGAAAATGCTACAAACACACAGCAAAAGGATGGGGGCTGGGAAACCGAAAACAGGAACCCGAAACCTGTCTCCATGGGAACTGCAACATGAATGGGAAATCCATGACACTTTGCAGCAAAGGGGGCTTGCTGCATGTTCTCCTTTTATATCTTTATTCTTCACGAACGAAATTTGCCCGGAAAATCCCAAACTGGTCCTCTCTGAACATTTACAATGGATTTTAATCTCTATTTTAATATATCCATATTTAATACGGATCTTATATTAATTCAAACGTGCCATTTGGCGTCGCTTACTTGAAAAACTGTAGTTGATTTTTGAGAAGTATCCATTTGTATAGGATTTATATAGATTTGTTTTTTGTTTATAAGACATTCCAGCCGTGTCTTATATGTACGCCGTCATTTCCCATGACCATGCTACAATATCTCATGCAAAAAGAGCCATAGGGGTGCCTGGACTTCACATAGAGTTCCCATGATGACCCATGAACTCCACTGGGAATGGCATGGGAATTTTCCGTCAGGGTCAATGACAGGATTTCTGTGTAGCGTGTGTACGTGCCGTAGACCGCACTAAACTCTTCATGAACATGCATCTGCTTTTATTATGTAAGGCATTACATTACACGGACTTTGAGGGAGATTACTTTTCTGATCTTGTGTGCTATGCAGATTCAGTCAAGTTATTATGTA
Source organism: Kryptopterus vitreolus (assembly GCA_030449085.1). Classification (NCBI taxonomy): domain Eukaryota; kingdom Metazoa; phylum Chordata; class Actinopteri; order Siluriformes; family Siluridae; genus Kryptopterus; species Kryptopterus vitreolus. Next base: position 15,276,782 of record JACRUU010000001.1, on the reverse strand, counting down.
GCACGACATTTTATAGGCTGTGTGTGTGTGTGTCTAGGTATGTGTGTGTGTGTGTGTGTCTGGGGAACAATGCTGGAAAGAAAAGCACTGAAACAGCAGGAAAATATTAAAGCTTGGTAACTCCACCCATGTATGCGTAGAGGCAGAGACATATGTGTGTGTGTGTGTGTGTGTGTGTGTGTGTGTGGATGAAATAAATGGATGCAGAGCTCTAGCCAGGCCTAACAGATTGTCCCCGTTAAAGACAATATTGTATACGCTGTCCCTGTTGTGCCTTCTGTGTTATAACAAATTTATTGCTGCCCTGTGTGTGGACAAAAGACAACAACTTTGTATGTGTGTGTTTGTGTGTTCAGGAAAAGCAAGCCAGGATTGCTTCTCTGTATCTGCCCCTCTATGGTCTTATACTGGACAACATGCCACGCTTCTTCCTCAGGGACCTCTTCCCCATTTACCTGAACTCTAGTGACCAGGTAAAAAAACACAAATACACACACACACACACACACACACACACACACACACATACACAGACAGAGACATTTAATAATATGTCAATGCCATGATTTTTTTGGCTCTTTTGACTCTGAGAAAAAAATAACAGTGTTGAGTATCATGACAGATATAGTTTTCAAAAGAACCAGAACATTCTTCACTGTTTCTAATTTATGGCTGGAGCGAAATCACAATAAAATTCCAGCCTTGAGGCCTCATTTGTATAGAAGCACATAAAACATTTCTAAATTCGCGTGTACTTTTGTTGTCTTTAAAAAAAAATAAAAAAACCATTCTTACATGAAATCCACACACATTCTGAATGAACATATCGAGTCATTGAGAAAGTCACTGAGAAACAAGAAAGAGTTAATGATGGATTGTACAAGGGTGCCGTTGAATGAATTTATATAATATATATATATATATATATATATATATATATATATATATATATATATATATATATATATATATATATATACGCAAAATGACCTTTTAAATATAGGACTCCAAAGATGATGTTAGTGTCGGAGGAGGAGGAGGTGGTGGTGGTCAAAGCAATCGTCATGGGAACTCAGTAGAAGCCTCCTTGTCCAAGGAGGTGCTCAACTCTATTACAGGTGTGTTGCAAATTTATAATCGTGTGTTTTTTATATTACCAATGCATGTTTTTAGTAGTAATAGTAGTATACCTCTTTATTATGGAGGACGTGGTTCAGTGGTTTTAGACGCTGGACTACTGGGTTCAAGCCCCGGTATCGCCAAGCTCCTTGAGCAAGGCCCTTAACCCTCTATGCTACAGGGGGCGCTGTATCATGGCTGACACAATGGTCTGGCCCCAGCTTCCAAACAAGCTGGGATGGGATATGCGACGAAATGCATTACAGCACAGTGAAATTCTATGTGACAAATATAGTGTTAGGGAGTTACGTTGCGTAATTTAATTACAAAGTCAATGTAACGTATGTATTCGTTACAGGTACAGAGAAACAATATGTAATTAAATTACAGTTACGTATGAAAATGTTCATGATTACAAATAGGGTTACATCTGAACAATTTCATGGAGAATCAGTGCTTTAGGCTACGGCATGATTTTCAACTGAAACGTAATTTTGATTTCAATGTTGACAATCTGCCGCAGTTTCATTTCGAGAAATAGAACCGATTTTTTTTTTCCCGAGGGTTTGAAAGTTTTTTTTTTCTTAGTAATCTGCAATCTATTACATTTCCAAAGGAACGTTCCCAACACTCTATAGTCTATACGATACTACTACTATTATTCAAGCATTTATCCAGTCTCTATCCAGAATTATTCATCTCTTCAAGATTCAATTCAGAAGGAAAAATGTGTTCTCGATTACCCCTTAAATTGTCATTGGTTCCAGACAGGCTGAAACCGAAAACGGAGGGTTTTAGGGACTAAAATCTAAGCTTTTCATGCACGGAATGGTGCGAAACAAAAACATAATAAGAAGTATCCAATGAGCAGCGTTTTTACAAAAGGAATACGATTATCGATCAGAGTGTTTAGAAAAGAATGGAGAATCACCAGACTGGTTTAAACTGAAGTTTCACTCAAATGGAAAAAACAAAAAAAAGAAAAAAAAAAAAAAAAAACGCACCACATCAGCCTTGGAAAGGAAATCTGAGGCTATAGCTGGAATAAGTTCAGTCATATGGGCAAAGGGTGCTTGTGAACACCAGTTTGTGATCTCAGAGGCAAAGAAAAACACTTTTGACAAATCCAAAATCTCAAAGACTTTAATAAAAGTCACATGATTGACAGGTTAACTCTAGAATATAAGCAGGTAGACATGAACTGAGTGACATCGTTCTCCTTCCTTGAAGTGTTTTCATCTCTTGCTGTATCCTCGGCCAACAACACCGATTCACGAGGTTCGCTCATCAGC
>JACRUU010000001.1:15254371-15269371 GCA_030449085.1 Kryptopterus vitreolus | reverse complement strand
GTATAAACCTATCAACATCATCATTATATTGCTGTGCTCTAGGTACAATTTAAAATTCTGTTAAATAATAAATAAACGGGGGCACGGTGGTTTAGTAGTTAGCACATTCGCCTCACATCGCCAGGGTCTGGGTTCGATTCCCGTCTCGACCTTGTGTGTGTGGAGTTTGCATGTTCTCCCCGTACCTCAGGGGTTTTTTCTCACATTCTGTATGAATGTGTGTGTGATTGTGTGTGTGCCTGTGCCTATCTCAGGCGTCTATGGGCATTAAAGCAGGATACACCCTGGATGGAATCGCAGGGCACACACACACACACACACACACACACACATTCATACACTAGGGACAATTTTCCAAGGTGCCAATCAACCTACTGTGCATGTTTTTGGACCGGGGAGGAAACCGGAGAACCCGGAGAAAAACCCCCTGAGGCCCGGGGAGAACAGGAGAGAACATGCAAACTCACACATGGCCGAGACGGGAATAATCAAACCCAGACCCTGGCTGGTTGGTGTGAGGCGAACGTGCTAACCACTAAGCCACCGTGGCCCTATATGTATGTATGTATGTGTATATATATATGTGTATATATATATATATATATATATATATATATATACAGACGTGGACAAAATTGTTGGTACCCTTTGGTCAATGAAAGAAAAAGTCACAATGGTCACAGAAATAACTTTAATCTGACAAAAGTAATAATAAATAAAAATTCTATAAATGTTAACCAATGAAAGTCAGACATTGTTTTTCAACCATGCTTCAACAGAATTATGTAAAAAAATAAACTCATGAAACAGGCATGGACAAAAATGATGGTACCCCTAGAAAACACAGAAAATAATGTGACCAAAGGGACATGTTAATTGAAGGTGTGTCCACTAATTAGCATCACAGGTGTCTACAACCTTGTAATCAGCCATTGGGCCTATATATATGGCTCCAGGTAATCACTGTGTTGTTTGGTGATATGGTGTGTACCACACTCGACATGGACCAGAGGAAGCAAAGGAAAGAGCTGTCTCAAGAGATCAGAAAGAAAATTATAGACAAGCATGTTAAAGGTAAAGGCTATAAGACCATCTCCAAGCAACTAGATGTTCCTGTGAGTACAGTTGCACATATTATTCAGAAGTTTAAGATCCATGGGACTGTAGCCAACCTCCCTGGACGTGGCCGCAGGAGGAAAATTGATGACAAATCTAAGAGACGGATAATCCGAATGGTAACAAAAGAGCCTAGAAAGACTTCTAAAGAGATTCAAGGTGAACTTCATGCTCAAGGAACATCAGTGTCAGATCGCACCATCCGTCGTTGTTTGAGCCAAAGTGGACTACATGGGAGACGACCAAGGAGGACACCATTGTTGAAAACGAATCATAAAAAAGCAAGACTGGAATATGCCAAACTACATGTTGACAAGCCACAAAGCTTCTGGGAGAATGTCCTGTGGACAGATGAGACAAAAATCGAAGTTTTTGCCAAGGCACTTCAGCTGTATGTTCACAGACGAAAAAATGAAGCATATCAAGAAAAGAACACTGTCCCTACTGTGAAACATGGAGGAGGCTCTGTTATGTTCTGGGGCTGCTTTGCTGCGTCTGGCACAGGGTGTCTTGAATCTGTGCAGGGTACAATGAAATCTCAAGACTATCAAGGAATTCTAGAGAGAAATGTACTAGCCAGTGTCAGAAAGCTTGGTCTCAGTCGCAGGTCATGGGTCTTGCAACAGGACAATGACCCAAAACACACAGCTAAAAACACCCAAGAATGGCTAAGAGGAAAAAATTGGACTATTCTAAAGTGGCCGTCTATGAACCCTGACCTCAATCCTATTGAGCATCTTTGGAAGGAGCTGAAACATGCAGTCTGGAAAAGGCACCCTTCAAACCGGACACAACTGGAGCAGTTTGCTCATGAGGAGTGGGCCAAAATACCTGCTGAGAGGTGCAGATGTCTCATTGACAGTTACAGGAAGCGTTTGATTGCAGTGATTGCCTCAAAAGGTTGCGCAACAAAATATTAAGTTAGGGGTACCATCATTTTTGTCCATGCCTGTTTCATGAGTTTATTTTTTTACATAATTCTGTTGAAGCATGGTTGAAAAACAATGTCTGACTTTCATTGGTTAACATTTATAGAATTTTTATTTATTATTACTTTTGTCAGATTAAAGTTATTTCTGTGACCATTGTGACTTTTTCTTTCATTGACCAAAGGGTACCAACAATTTTGTCCACGTCTGTATATATATATATATATATATATACATACATATATATACATACACTCCATGTTTAGCATTTTCTCAAGGATGATTAGGTCGAATGTCTTCTATCCCCTCCTTCTGTACAGAAACAGCTACTGCAGGATGAAGGTCAGAACGTTCTGATGAAGAAAGTGTTTGACACCTACCTGCTCTTCTTCCAAATCAATCAGTCTACTACCACTCTAAGACATGTCTTTGCTGCATTGCGCCTCTTCATACAAAAGGTACACACACACACACACACACACACACACACACACATTTTCCACATAGCTCATTTGTTGTAATCAAATGTCGGTCTTATTACTGACTCGTTTATCTTCCTTAGAGCATCCCGTGTTTCTGAGTAAGATAACAAATTGTGTATAAGAATTTGAAAAAACTCGCGAAACCCCCCCTCTTTTCCCTCCCTCCCTCTTTTCCCTCCCTCTCTCTCTCTCTCTCCTTTTGTAGTTCCCCTGTGTGTTTTTCCAGGGGAAGGCCGACCTGTGTGGCTGTCTGTGCTACGAGATTCTGAAATGCTGTAACCATCGCTCCAGCAGCACGCAAACCGAAGCCGCCGCCCTTCTCTATTTCCTCATGAGGAAGAATTTCGAGTTCACCAAGGGCAAGTGTATCGTCCGTTCGCACCTCCAGGTTCGTCCGTGTTCCGTGCGCCTTTAATGACACCTAAATGAAAAAAAAAAATCGAAAGGATGCATCGTGCCGTTTTGCATCAACTCATAATAATGCTTTCAAAATCACGAATAGCCACGACAACACTTTCGTGGGGAAAATTATGTGGCTGTTTAGTAACCAGGATCATCAAAGCATTTGTTTCGCTTTGCTTCATAGGGTTTATCGCAGCTGTTGAAATCTGATTGGTTAATGGATGGGAGGCTGGGTTTATTGGAGTCCAGCTGATGCTAATTAAGTATTTTCATCAAAGAAGGGCTTTGCATTCTTCATGAACAAAATATCTAAGCGTCTCATGATATTGATGATAGCATGTTTATCTGTTATTTAGTGTTTATATAGGTTCTCATTTGCAAACAAAAAAGTATATATATATATATATATATATATATATATATATATATATATATATATATATATATATATATATATTCTTTTTTCTCGAACAGGTCATTAAGGCTGTAAGTCAGCTGATTGCAGACGCAGGTATCGGAGGTTCTCGTTTCCAGCAGTCCCTGGCCATTATTAACAACTTTGCCAATGGAGATGCTCCTCTTAAAGTAAGTGCCACGCCCCTCTTCAGACACTTTGTATACGCTTCCGGCCGGAAAACGTACATTTCCGTTCATTCCCCCCCCCAGAACACGACGTTCCCGGCAGAAGTGAAGGATCTGACGAAGCGGATCCGTACCGTCCTGATGGCCACGTCGCAAATGAAGGAGCACGAGAAGGACCCGGAGATGCTGGTGGACTTGCAGTACAGCCTCGCCAACTCGTACGCCAGCACCCCGGAGCTCCGGCGCACCTGGTTAGAAAGCATGGCCAAGATCCACGTCCGCAACGGAGACCTTTCCGAGGTACAAACGACTTATAAATGGCGAGGTGGACGTTGATGGACCGTGAACGAGAAGAACTAATTGTCTTGTGTTTCAGGCTGCCATGTGCTACATCCATATCTCAGCCCTCATAGCAGAGTCATTAAAAAGGAGAGGTGAGTGCCCCCTGCTGGATATAAACATCAGCACTGCCTGTCGTTGCCTTGCATGTACAGTGTTGCGTGGTTGTGTTCTTTACAGCAATGTATATTTACTGCGAGACCTACGGCTTGCCACATGAACTATACACCTTTTGCTCCACATAACCACAATCTTCTCTTCCCCCTTGACATGCTGTTGTAGTGACTTGTTGCCTGCAAAAAAAAAAGGATCTCATTTACATAACGGCTCATCGCTCCTGTGAGGCCTTGCATGTGTGTGTGATTTATACATCGCGCACGCTTTTGCTTCCCTCGCTTACTCTTGGTGTGTTTGTTTGTTTGCATGTGTGTAGCACGCGCTAAAACGCGAGTAGCTTAGAGCCCGAGTAACAGACATGAACCTCTGTTTAAACCTCCTGCCCATTTTGCAATCGCAGGTTACTGGAAGCCTGAAAAGGCACGGATCTCAAGCGTGGGCACAGAGGAGGCCAATGTAATTAACTGTTGCCCTTTACTAACCTCCCAAGAAGGAGAAAGTGAGTGTTTCCTCCAACTTACCATGTCTTAAAACGTCTCTCCACTATAGTGGGTGTCAATTGCGATGTATGTTCTGGAATAAGCGCTAACTGGATGTTCCTGGAGTGTGAGTGGAGGGGTTTATTTATTTATTTATTTATTTTTAGGTTTTTCCGAGGCTTGGCAAGATTTACGTCGAGGGCCATTTTATTGATTAGGATCTTCCAGTCATATTAAGTAAAAGATGGGGGATTCAGATCAAATTTGTAAACATGAATTAAAATATATATATATGGATAAAATCACCTGGTAGCTGGATAATAAAACGCTAATGTATTTTTTTGGATAAAAATTACAGCTACCTTTTAATGCTTAATCAAGGATCTATAGGGCAGTAAGGCCAATCACCATGGTGCTTTACTTTACTACTTACCACTAAAATCTGAAAATGCGGTGTTATTTATACAGTTGTTTTCATAGATGTTTATTTATTTTTTTGTAGCTATTGTGGTAGTGTCATTTTAAATTATATTGCAAATATATCTGCAAACAGATGACTAAACGAATGCGGGACATTTTCACGTTATCCTTTCTTTGGTCCATATGCTTTCTATCTGATGCTCAGTGCTTAAGATGTTGGCCCATTTAATCCCAGCACTGCTCAGCAGTTTATACCAGGTCCTTATGTAAGACCCTTAACCAGAGACGGATAGAAGCGGAAGGACAACGATGCTTATGATTTAAAAGACTGACTATCCTTTTTCGCTCAAGTTAAAGCAAAGAAGGCCTCCGATATGTATTAAAAGATAAAAAGTAGACATTATTACTACCTGTTTTAGTGTCGTGCTGGTAACTGGACCTCACGTCATATTAATATATTACTTCAGAACCAATTTCAAATACATGCCTACATGATAAACGTCCATCATTTATAAAAGATGATGATTGGCTGAGGGGAAATTAGGTCATGATATAAGTTCACTAAACAGTGAAGCAGAAAGGCTACATAAAATGACAACCTGACCTCACGAACTCTTTGTAGCCACTCCGATGAGCTTCTGTCAGGGAAAGAATGGTTATTTTTTGCTTTTTTTCCCCCCCCCATACTTTTTTTTTAATTATACTTATTTTTACTTTTATGCTTTTTTGAGGACTTCCTGACATACAGTATACACAATATGTACACCAATCAGACATAATGTTATCACACTGATTATCTTCATCACGGTTAATGAACGCGCAAGTGTTAAGGATTTAAGTTAGTTTAATAAGGGCCTTAATAAGGGGGGGGCAAGGTTTGTTAATGCACATGGAGGCGCCCGTGTGGTCCGATTCAACAGACATTCTACTGTAGCTCAAATTACTGAAAAAATGAATGCAGCAAAAGTGGGACCAACACAATATGAAGCATGTTTTTCATGATGTATACGTTATATATTAATATTAACAGTTGTTTTTGCAGTGCAACAACTGAGAAATGCAGGGTTATGCCTTAAGTGCTGAGCGAATAAGTGTATAAATAAACATATAATCATTACTTTTTCTTATTTTTTTCCTCCTTGTTTTATGGTTGGGACACGCAGCTTCGTTTAGTATGGGCTGGCCTGCGTTTATGAACATCTCCCCCAATGTGCAGGAGGAAGGAGCCATGAAGGAAGATACTGGTACCCAGGATACACCTTACACTGAGGTAATGAACAAGTTTGTATGTTGTTTTTTTTTTTCCTTCAGTAGTGGTGTGATGGTATCATGGTGTCATCGTTAGACGTTTAACTGTTTTATAGGACACACTGGTGGAGCAACTGGAGCTGTGTGTGGATTACCTGTGGAAGTCAGAACGACACGAGCTCATAGCGGATATCAATAAACCCGTCATCGTGGTCTTTGAGAAGAGAAGAGATTTCAAGGTGAGCCTTTAGGGCATTTGGTAGAATTTTCTTTCTTTCCAAAATGTGTTTTTATTTATTAAGATTATTTTTTGTTGTTTTTTTTTTTCCAACAGAGGCTGTCAGAGCTGTATTACGACATTCACCGCTCTTACCTGAAGGTGAACGAGGTCGTGAACTCCGAGAAGCGCCTGTTTGGCCGATACTACCGAGTGGCTTTCTACGGACAGGTAAGTCGCCTGTAAGAAGCTTAGAAATATCCCGTTTGCATCGTTGTTTATTACTCCAGACTCAAAGCACAGAACAATACAGACACAACAAAATGCACGTAATACAAATAATAATGTCCTTATTCCTATTGTATACTCTTCGTTTTGAGGATGATCTGACCGGATTGTCTCTCACACTGGTTTCTTTAAAATCCTTCGTCTGCTCTGTTCTTCCTTTTTGGTTTTCTGTATCAGGCAGTGGTAAGTTAGCTTTTTGGTTTTTTTGGTTTGTTTTTTTGCTCACATTTTTACAAGATTTTCTTTCCCCCAACTTCCTACTCTAAACAACTTAACCATACCTCTTTCTCCGACACAGCTAATATTTAAAAAAAAAAAGAATAATTGTAACATACCATACATAAAAATAAGTATGTATGTAACCGTGTATCCTGTTGTGTTTCTTCCATAAGTCACTCTTATGTCGATGCCTGACTGTGGAATATGGATGTATACTTTTTTGAAAGCTCTCAGGTTAAACGGAGGTGTTTAGACGTGTTTGGGTGGTTTTAATCCATACCATTTCTGCCTAACAAATATCAAAGTCTTGTGTAGAGAGACGATTGCTTTTCGTGCCTCCATCCAAATAACCATAGGCAGTTATTAACAGTGCAGCCACATGAGGACAGTGTATTCCAAGGACACAGCTATTCCGTACACAAGGCGCTTCTAACACTGGCCTGTCTGACAGGGATTCTTCGAAGAGGAGGAGAGCAAGGAGTTTATCTACAAAGAGCCGAAGCTCACGGGCCTTTCCGAGATTTCCCAGCGCCTCCTCAAGCTCTACTCGGACAAGTTTGGAGCGGACAATGTCAAAATGATCCAGGACTCCAACAAGGTGCCGTTCGAAAAAAAGCTACTAAACGTGCCTTTGGATCTCCGTGCCATTTTTTTTGTTTTAACGCTATGTCTGTCTCGGCTCAGGTGAATCCCAAGGACCTGGATCCTAAATTCGCATATATTCAGGTCACATACGTGGTGCCGTACTTTGACGAGAAGGAGCAGCAGGAAAAGAAGACGGATTTTGAGAGGAATCACAACATCAATCGGTTCGTCTTCGAGACGCCTTTTACACTTTCGGGGAAGAAGCACGGTGACGTGGAGGAGCAGTGCAAGAGGCGCACTATCCTTACCAGTGAGTTGTATTAAGCGTTTACACAATATTCAGTGGTTTTATATTAAAATAGGTGCTTTATAGAAGCTAGTTTATATATATATATATATATATATATAGATATATATATATATATATATATATATATATATATATATATATATATATATATATATATATCTATATATATATATATATATATATATATATACGAACTACTTTTTTTTGTGATATTTCTAATGTATTGATGCTTTTTTACCGGCGAACAGCGAGCTCCATGTTTCCGTACCTGAAGAAGCGGATTCAGGTGGTGAAGCAGCAGAGCACCGAGATGAACCCCATCGAGGTGGCCATCGATGAGATGAGTCGCAAGGTGTCCGAACTTAATCAGCTCTGCAAGATGGACGAGGTGGACATGATCCGGCTGCAGCTCAAGCTTCAGGGCAGTGTCAGTGTGAAGGTAAACACACATATACACACACACACACACACACACACACTGCAGCAAAATACCAGCTTTAGTTACTTCTTATTTATATAAAAAAAATAGCAGAGGGCAAAAGAAAACGTCTTTGGAAATAATATATTTAATGTCCTGATTTACCATGAAGTTCTATCATATTAATTAAAACCCACAGCGGATTTGCAGATGATTCAAAGATTTTATTTTTTAGAGGGACATGAAATTGATTTATTAGTTCACTTATAGCAAATGCAGACCGTTCTTATAGATCTCACCAGTTCATTTTCATTAAACCGTTTAACTGTCACTAAGAAAAAAAGAAGGTAAATACATGAAAATACCACCCAAGTTTACCATTAATATTAATATACAGTAATATTGGCTCCTTGGTAGAGAAAAATTAAGTCATCAGTATGAGTGGTATGAGCTCCATTGATATAAACCTTTGATTTGCCTACTTCTATATATTGTTACAAATATATATGTGTGTGTGTGTGTGTGTGTGTGTGTGTGTGTGTGTGCGCGCATATATATACTCTCTGTGTGTGTGTGTGTGTGTGTGTGTGTGTCCTTTTTTTCCTTCAGGTAAACGCCGGTCCTATGGCCTACGCTCGAGCATTTTTGGAGGAGAAGAACGCAAAGAAATACCCGGACAACCAAGTCAAGCTGCTCAAGGAGATCTTTAGGTATATTTTCCTGTAGTCATTAACAGTCATTAACTCTTACTAACTGTAACAAAACCTCCTTAGGGTCTGCATGGAGTAAGGAAAAAAAATTACTGGCCTTTTTTTGTTTGTTTGTTTGTTTTTGTTTTTTTATTAAACCTTTGGATAAATTCTCTCTGGCTCAATTCAAATAAATCTTATTGCACTGATTTATCTCTGAGTATATCTGTACTAGCAAGTGACAATTGTATACTAGAGAAAAATGCACATGTAGACTCCATCTATGACAGCTATGGAGGTTATTTGCGTTAAATTTGTGTAGCTGCGAACGATCCCTTACATGTATTGAAATGCCTGTAAGGAATTTAAAACATTTGATTGCCCTTCCCCCACCCCCCCACCTTGCAGGCAGTTCGCAGGCGCGTGTGGTCAGGCTCTGGAAGTGAACGAGCGCTTGATAAAGGAGGACCAGCTGGAATACCAGGAGGAAATGAAAGCTCACTACAGAGAAATGCTGAACGAGCTTTCGGCCATCATGAACGAACAGGTCTGTGACTTTGTGACTTTCTGTTTACAACAAGATGGTGACATTTGTGTTGTCTGTTTTTTGTGTTTTTATATACGTTTCGTCTCTGTCTTGTAAAGATCCCGCATGGAAGGCAGTCCGTTATCGAGCGAACCAACGCCTTCTGAGCTTCAACTCAGCGTCCAGGAAATTTTTACATTTTTTTTTCGTACTCCAGAACTTTCAGTGTTACTCTCCGAAAGAGGAACGAACTGAATTATACAAAGCTTACAATTCTGTGGATGATCCATACCAGGCAGCTGCTCTGTTTTTGGTTATGAAGGATACAGTATGATTTTTTTTTCCCCCCTGTACTACCACAAATACATGCACACACAGACACACTCCTCTTATATACACTCAAATTCACCTATGCCTTCTCTCCTGCTCCCCGTTCCTTCAATTAGTGACCTTATCTTAGCTTGAGGTGTGTTCAACTACGCAAAAACCTTCCTCCATTCCTATTAGAGGACGTTTTACATCATGATTTCATCCAATTGTGGACATTTACTCGATAGATCATTGTCTGTTTTAGGAATATTAAAGGTACTCATGCCGCATCGGGGGTTTTTTTTTCCCCTCTCGGATCGCTTGTTGAACACACCTCTGGTTTTGTGTACGAATATAGACCTGCTTCAGATAGCCAACAAATGTATCCTAACATTCACAGATCTTGCAAAGCTCACATTTTGGAAACAGAAATGAACTGTTTTATAAGGTTTTTATGACTGAAAATGTCAAATTTCATGTATTGTTTAAAATTTGTATATAAGAATTATTAATATTTAAAATTCTGTTTTATTATATTATATATATATATATATTATATATATATATATATATATATATATATATATATATATAACACAATATACGATTTTCTTGTTTTGATAAATTAAAAAAAAAGAATTAAACAAATTTGCCTTTCATGTTTGTTTGAATAAATTATTACATTTTACTGAGAAACCTCAGAACCTCCATTTCTATATTATTTCATAATTTGCATTTTGTAAATTACAACAAAGCGACTTACAACTGAGGGTTAAGGGCCTTCGCTCAAGGGCCCACTTGTGGCAGCTTGGGGGTGGTGGTGGTGGTGGGATTTGCCTACCGATTAACAGCCCTAATTTAGACATTTAGTCAGACTATTTTTTTCTCTCAAAAACTCTTTTTCTCTTTTTTATTACTGAAAGTTTCACAATTTCTACCTTTGCAGACGATTCTTGCTATACATTTCAGGTTCGTCCTGGTGCTGTAACGGATCTGGGATCAAACTGGTAATTTGCATGTGTATGACCGAAAACAAACTCCACCAATTTTCCGTCTCAATGTTGCGACTGAGATGCCTCGCAATACAGCTATTATCCAGCCGTGTGCTCCGAATTTCCTCCGCCTTCTCCAGAGACGACATAATTATAGATAATTGCCGGGCTTTTCGTTCGCCTGGCGGGAAAAGAAAGCCGTGTATGAAGTGATCACAGTTCGCCTCGCGCAAATATCTGTCACGGCTTCGGGATATGAGGCGACAAAAGCTTTTTGTGTCCTTATATTAAAAAAACAAAACAAAAAACAATACGGGTTTATTTTATCACTACATCTTTCAGATAGTTAAAGTCTGTGATGTGGTTTTTGATATGATATATATATATATAGTATATATATATATATATATCTATATATATATATATATATATATAGATATATATATATATATATATGTAATATGCTTTGTTGTATGTGTTATCTATTTACACAGTGTCTTTTTTTACTACATGTATATATATATATATATATAGATATGTGTGTGGTGTATGTATGTATTATCTATATATATGTATATATATATATATATATATATATATATATATATATATATATATATATATATATATATATATATATATAGATATAGAGAGAGAGAGAGAGAGAGAGAGAGAGAGAGAGAGAGAGAGAGAGAGACACACACTTAAACAGATTGGATGCTGCTAATGGAAAATAATCAATCTGAAATGAATGGCTTTCCCTACATTTCATAAAGTTTTATTTATTATTTATTTCTTATAATTTTTCGGATTTCTGTCTCTCTCGCTTTCTTCTAAAGACTCTCCTCTCCTAGAAACATTACTGCCTGTTATTACATAGTAGATCCCCACTACAAATGTTCATCGAGCTGCAATAATAATGTTAAACGCATTAGAATGAAACTCAGAAGCGCTGCGGTATAAATGATTAACATTGACCTCTTTGTCTGCTTCCAAAAAAGCCATGATATGTGCTCGGAGACAAACCCTGCTTCCGTACTGCACTTCTTCACTTCGCCGAAATTACTCTGTCAGTCACTCGCTGGCAACATAACGCAATGTTTCAGATTACAGATTACGCTCGTGTGCATCTGGCGAATTTACCAAGGGGAAAAAAAAAGAGGGGGAGAGAGAGATGAGTAGCTGAAGCAGATTTGTGCAATCAATCCCTTTGCCCTCCGGCTGAAATCTTATAGAGTCGCATCTCTAAACTCTTTTTCCATTTCAGTGGTATAATTACCGGCAACGAACTAGCCGTGGAGCACAATGCCTTTTCACTAATTCATGGTGCGGTGTATGCGACGGGACGGCCCACTGGAGCAGGTTAAGTGCCTCTGTGATCACTAACACTACAGCGTATATCTAAGTAGGTTAATCCTGATAAACTGGTGCGATGGTGCTTATACAATGGGTTGCGCCTGAAAGGCATTCTGTAAAAGATGTACCACGGATAAATCGTGCTGATCTCAACTTTGCATTCCTTTACGCTAAAGATGCCCAAGGATTTAATAATCCTTATATAGAATGTTTACCTACATTCTACAGCCACTATATCATTTCTATTTATACCAATCCAGCTACACACACACACACACATAGACAGACAGACATACGCATGCACACATACAGATACATATACACATCTTGCATAAACAGCAAGCTAGCGTTAGGCTGATAGAGTTTCTGTCTCCCACAGACAGAGTCATGCATGATTCATAAACAGTGGGGGGAAAACACTGGGGAATCAGGTGTCTCGTCTCGTTGCCAGAGCATCTTTCAGTCTGATTCAAAACAATGGTGATTATCTCGACTACTTTATTTCATTCATCATTCACCTCTTAAATACTAATCAGCATATTGGGCCAGCGATAATGTCCGTGGAACCCATTATGCCCAAAGAAATCTTTATAATATTACCTAAATGACTTCTAATAGACTTCTAACAGATATCACAACGTATCATTATTTATATATATATATATATATATATATATATATATATATATATATATATATATATATATATATAAATAAAAGTTGGTTATATAGTGTGTTGGTTACTAGTTACGCGTAACTACGTGTGTTACGTAATTTAATTACAAAATAAACGTCACAGTTATTCGTTACAGTTACTGCGAAAAAAAACATGTACTTAGATTACAGTTACTTATGAAGATGTTAAAGATTACAGATCTGGACAATTTCATCTAAAATCAGTGCTTTAGACTACTGCAGTGGGTCTCAAATAGTGGGGCGTTGCGTGACGTGGGATGTGTGGGACCCAGGGGGGAATATGCTTTTTTTGCCGTACTAGAATAAAGTATAATTGCACATCCACTAAAGCGTAGTTGCAGTGACACTCTCAGTCCCGGAGTATGCACAAGAAGTAACGTGATGAAAAAATACGGCGAATGGCAACAAGCATGTACCCCAAAACCAACCCCCCCCCCTCCCTCGCAGGAGAAAATTAGGCCCATCACAACCCCTCGACGTTCTGATGCAGTTTCATTTAGAAAAATACAACCTATTTTTTTTCCAAGGGTTTGAAACGTGTTTGGTGTTTTTCCATAGAATGTTAACTTAAAGTGCCACCTAGTGGACAAATTAAAGTAATCATTCATTCATTCATCTTCTACCTCTATATCCGATCTTCCCTCGGGTCACGGGGAGCCTGTGCCTATTTCAGGTGTCTATGGGCATTAAGGCAGGATAACTACACCCTGGATGGAATGCCAACCCATCGCAGGACACACACACACACACACATTCACATTCATACACTAGGGACAATTTTCCAAGGTGCCAATCAACCTACCGTGCATGTTTTTTTTGGACCGGGAGGGGGAGGAAACCGGAGAACCCGGAGGAAAAACCCCCTGAGGCACGGGGAGAACATGCAAACTCCACACACACATGGCCGAGATGGGAATCGAACCCAGACCCTGTCGGTGTGAGGCGAACGTGCTAACCACTAAGCCACCGTGCCTGAAAGTAATCAAATGTACTTTATTTTATATATTTTTATATTTTATTTTATATGTACTTTATTCATTGAAAAGTTACACTATGTATAACATTTTGAATAGGGTCATTTGTAATCTATTACATTTCCAAAATACCATGGGGCGGTTACTGTTAAGTCTTTCTTTTTAATTACTGCTTATTATTCATTCATTCATCTTCTACCACTTTATCATCTTCCCATCGGTACCGGGGAGTCTGTGCCATAGGCTTTATTGATATCTATTTGGAACATTCATTCATTCATGTTTAGTCATCTTCTACTCAGGGGTCTTAATCATATCATCAAGCTTTACACTCATCTTCATCCGATCGGGGATGAGTCGGGTCATCTAGGGGTCAGGACTATCGTCATATGTGTCTATCTCAGCGGTTTTTTATCATTCTATGGGCATGATCCCTACACGGACTAAGTGGCTGGATAGGATGGGACAGTTCAGTGCTGGGCCAGGATCGGGCCGGCATCTGGATGACAGTTCACTTAAGAACACCGTCATCACAGGTTAAGTTACTTCTTTTTCACAGGTACACTGGTTACACACAGGTTCCACTTTACACATTCACATCAGGCACACGTTCATTCTCACGGACTTGGACTCAGGGACCCCGCAGAGCCAACAAACACACACACATTCATACACTAGGGACAATTTTCCAAGGTGCCAATCAACCTACCGTGCCGTGCATGTTTTTGGACCTGGGGGAGGCAGGAAACCAGAGAACCCGGAGAAAAACCCCCTGAGGCACGGGGAGAGACATGCATGCAAACTCCACACACACATGTCCGAGACGGGAATCAAACCTGGCCCTGGCGGTGTGAGGTGAACGTGCTAACCACTACGCCACCGTGCCCCTATTACTGCTTTAGTACTTTAGTAATTAGTACTGCTTAGTTTTTCTTTTTTTCCCGATTTGCATACAGTGAACAGTTCTGCTATAGTTTTATTTGATTTTACAAATGATCAACACCACCCCATTTTCTCCTGTAAAATACTGAACAGTTTTCAGGCCAGTTCATTAGCTCTTTCCTCTGTGTTATTTACCTGTTTTTCCATGTACGTCTACCGAACCCATGGTTATGCCAGAACAACAAACAAAAGAGCGTTACGTTTTCCATATCTGTCGAGAGGTGCCTTTGTGCTTTAAGCGAATATGTTCTTTTTGTGTTAAAGCACAAAAAGCGACATTTTCATTTCGTAATAGCATCTTTCTAACCAAATAAACAGATACTCTTTTGATTATATGTGTGCTTATTCAATTGTTATGTTTCAAG